>JAVQJF010055271.1:0-59999 GCA_036023855.1 Gadopsis marmoratus | reverse complement strand
AAGATATAAAGTGTTGTTGCTGTAACTTGGTATCTGATATGATGCTGTTGCTGCTGCAGCGCAAACTATTGATGGGTACAATGCATTTGTCAGCCCCCCCCACCCAATGTCACCACCAGTCATCGCTGTACTTGAGTAATTGTACTTAGTAACTTTCCACCAATGTAATTCATTATAATGTAACATCAAAAGAACTCCCAGCAAATTGGCATTTTTGCCAAAAAATAATTGAAACTTCTGAGCTTTACATGGACGCTGCCTGCATTTAAACACATCGCCTGCATCCCAAAACACCGTGACCAATCGGCAGACAGTTTTCACCAACACTATTTTCCAATGGTGATGTAAGAGAGAAAGCTATAAATGTCTGGCTGCAGTCAGAAACAGAGAGACAGAGATTCATAACAAGAGCTGTCTGGCTGGATCTCCCCTGGTTCATTAACAGTTGCCACATCTGTTGAAAACTGCCATCAGTGTGAGTATGTATATTGTGTGTGTGCACCTATACAGGTACGGGTGGTTTATCAGGACTTCCCATACCAGTTCAAACACATGTATATGGGGACCCACCTTTATCTTTGTCATAGAGAGGTGTAAGTGACGTATAACTGGTCCTCATGCTATTGGGAAAGAAATCTCACTATTCAGAATTAAATTCTAGTGAAAGAGTCTGGAGTTTTGAAGAACTGACATTCTAAAGGATTGTTGGGACTGGGCGGGAGGGGACGTTTCCTAACATAATTATGACTTATGAGAACCCCCCTGGTTTAACTGGACATTACCCATACACACACAAACATAGCTTGACCCTTGGTTGTGAGGACTACCCTGGTTTAACTGAACATCACTTATATATATACACACACACACAAACATAGCAGGACCCTTGGTTGTGAGAACTACTCTGGTTTAACTGAACATTACCTGGGCCAGCCTTCGCTAATCATGTGCATCACTGAGCCTTGGCCGCCCATGACCCTGTCACTGGTTCACCTGTTTTCCTTCCTTGGACCACTTTTGGTGTTCAGTTTGGCCCTTGTCAAAGTCTCTCACATATGTCCGCTTACCCATTTTTCCTGCTTCAATGCATCAACTTGGAGGACAAAATGTTCACTTGCTGCCTAATACAGTATATCCCCCCCCACAGACAGGTGCCATGGTAACCAGATAATCAATGTTCTTCACTTCACCTCTCTGCGGTCATAAAGGTATGGCTGATCGGTGTAAATGGATAAATTATAAACCAGTCACTGCTGATGGCTGATGCAGCACTCTGGGCAGTTCACCCAAGACAATGAAGGTCATTACACGCACCTATAATGCTTCTGTTGCTGCTTTATCAGCTTTAGTGTAGAAATAAATGGAAATCCATGCATCATTATTGTACAAAAATACATGATCTGAATTAAAAGCAGGCACTTTTTGTAAAAGGAAATCATCCTATCAGCATTATTTGGCTTCGATCAAGGTTAATTAGGATGAGACTGAGCATGTTGTCAATGTTGTCTTGCCCAGGATGGTGGAGGGTGAATATTGAAGATTTTAACATTTATTTTGAATGCCTTTCAGACAAATAGCTGAAATGCAAGAGCACAGTGCCGAAATTCATCCTCACTTCAGGTTATCTTAAAATCAGACAATTTCGCAGTTGCCTTATTCAAAGCCCCCACCCCCACATACATACTAAGTACACCCAAAAATAACATCAGAGGAAAGTGAAATCTGAATCAATGGGGACGTCTGTTATGAGTGAAACTCTCCTGCTGTGCTTATAACTTGACTTTACATGCGTCAGCTTCACCAGCGAGGTGTGAAACTTCTTGTCCAGCTTGTGACAAAACGGGTCAGAGTGTCGTGAGCGTAAATGGGAACATGAGGGGCAACATGTCTGGGAAAGCAGAGAGGATACTGAAAAGGAGTATTACAGAGCAAGTGTTGACATGTATGTGTATATGTTGTTGATTGATAAGTATAATAAGAAAAAACTGCAAATTTTGTGGGGGCATTAAGCATTATTTCACTTCATAAAGCAATTTGTAACAAGTGGTCTAAAAATAAAGGAATTTTCCATAGCATTATCATTTTCCAGTTAAACCCCCCCCAACAACCTTCTTTTCTTTGACTCACTAGAAACAAGTGTAACTACAGAGTCTATAGCCAAGCTAGCAGCTCTGTGTGAACTATCCGCATGCTAACCAAGACAATGCTAGCATAATAGTGATGTCAGAACATTTTAATGTTTACCATGTTCCCTGTCTTAGCTTAGCGTGTTAGCCCGCAAATATTTACTTATTAGCAGGCTGATGGGAATGTCATTAGTTTTGCAAGTATTTAGTGAAAAATAAAAGTGAATTTTTATTTTAAATGCCCTGATGGTGCTGCCAGATTGAAAGTCAGAGGAAGGAGGGGGGTGGGGGTGAAATTGTGTACCAATTTCATCAAAATGTCCACCTCATGGTGCCACTAGAGCAAAAGTCAAAGGATCATCAAAGTCCTTAGGATTCCTCCTCTGATGACCATGAATGCCTACAAACATTAATGGATATCCATCCAGGAGTTGTTGACACATTTAGCTCTGGACTAAAGTGGATGACTGAGGAGTCGACTAGCATTGCCATTCCATAGAGTCATGCCGCTAACATGGATTAAAACAACAAACCTCCCTCCCCCATCCTGGATCTGATATGTTGCTCTCAGATTTGCTTCTGTCATGCATTATTAAGTGATGAACTCAAGCCCATAGACTGTAGCTGTAACTCACAGATGCCTTCCCTAATGTAGCGGAAATCATTAAGATAAAGGTCTTGTGTAAAATACAGACTACAAACAGGGTGAGATTAATTAGTATGCCAGGTGTGATCCATGTCTCTTAAACCTGTCAGGGACATTTTATGGACCACTCCTAGATAGAGTGTTCGAAGTAAATTTTGGAGAAGGGAGGAAGCGTTGTGCTGTTTCATCTGTTCTGGGCTGCAGAGTGCGGTAACTGACTTCACCCCAAGAATCTAACATACTGTATATACACATATCCTCATCCTCAGGGGACAAAATTGTGTTGGACATTACGTATGCCAGTATGATTTGAGCTATTGCAGAGCTTGCTCACACACAACAGGCAGGAGCAGGAGAGGAACTGTCACTGAGGTCAAGGGTGGTCATGCATCTCAATCAGAGAGGGTGTCACATAAATTCACACACAGGGTCAAGGACGTATTGTGCAGAATGGCACAAAGTGAGAAAAGAGAAGCTGTTTTTCAGCTTGAACTGAGAGTAAGCATGCACAATAAAAGTCTCTTGAAAACCTTGGGCAATTGCCAAGAAGATTGAAAGCATAGCTGAGGCTATTAGAAATATGAATAGATTAGCAGGTATTTGGTCATAATCCAAAATATTGGACACATTCAAACAATGATGGTGGTGCTTTATGTAAAGAAAAGTAATCACAATTCATCCTGAGGGGGGACATGAATGTCTGCACTACATTTCATAACATCCCATCCAATACTTGTCATAGTGTGAATTGACTCAATGTCATCCTCATGGTGGCGCTAGAAGAAAAGTCAGGGGATCATTAAAGTCATTACAATGCATCCTCTGGGAACCATGAATGTCTATGCAAACCTTTGTGCCAATTCATCTTGCAGATGATGTAGATATTTCACAGAATAAGTGACAACAGTGACCTTCTGGTGATGCTACAGAAAAGGTAAAGAGATCAGAGTCAGTAGGATTCATCCTCTGGGAACCATATATGTCTGTACAAACTTTCATGGCAATCCATCCAGTAGTTGAATGCCATCCCTAGAGGCTAGAAAGCTCAAAGTTTGATGATCTGTTCTTGCAGGCACAATTCAAGATCTGTCTTCCTGAATCAAACAACCCATGTTTTTTAGGGTGCAGAGAGGTGAAATCTGTGGTTGCACTGACAGCTGGGAGGAGCTCTGTTGTCTCTCAGCAGAGGTGAGAAGTGCTGCTCTTCTCCCCACTACTGCATTTACATCAACTGAGGGATTGAAGGATTACTTCCCTCCGGTGCCATGAGGTGAGGAAGATTGTGAGGAGGAAGGAAGGATGTTTTTCTGCCACATCAGTAATGAGAGGAAGGCTTGTTGAAGGATGCTTCTTTTTGACCCCAGTAATGGCGAACGAATCCTCTCTGAAAAGCTGAAATCATTGTTTTTCAGTTACTCATTATGTTTACAGCTAAGATAAATTTCAACTGTTTGTTGATGTGGGATTTGGTTGAAAGTGAGAAATAAACGTTTTGCCTTCAGGCAACAACATTTAAAAGAATAAACAACACATTATTTTTAGCGAGAATGTGCACTAAATGCCAGATAACATGCCGAGGAGGAAAGTGACAGAAAATTGATATTGGTTCCTCAGTATGTGAAAATCTGATCGCAGCAAATTAATATAGAGTGGCTGACTTGACAAATATTTAAAGCATTTGGTAAATTTAATATATGTAGATTTTGTTGAACCCCAGTTTGGAGGAGGAGGTCAGAACCAAGGACAGCTTCTGCCATAGACTGCCTTATTCTCATATTTTTAGCTGATGTGCCTAATGTCTGAAAAATTACTAAATTACATTCAATAACTACGTGTAAATATCCTAGTCAATGAGTAAATATGTAGTTTGTCTCTATGCAGTCTCTCTTTATCTGTGGTGGAGATAAATCATCATGATAAAAAGACAAGCTAATAGGTAATTGCTGGTTCCCCTTTAAACAGTCCTGCAGAGCTACTGCTGATTTATTTAAAAAAAAAAAAAAAAGAGACTGCGGTTGTCTTCCACAGACAGGGTATGAACCTAACCCAGGAAGAAGTGACATAAGGTGATTAGATGTGTTATAGTGCAGAGAGAAATGTCTTCAGGACCTTGTGTCCATGCATGTTACAAATCCATATTTCACCTAAACATTAAAACAGCGGTTTGGATTGTGAAGAAAACATCAAAAGTCCCTTTTCACTCAGAGGGCAAAAAGCAACATTTTGCCAGAGCAGCAGCAGTCAGTTACACCCACCTGCTGCCTTTCACATACTGCCTATGACCTCCTGATTGAAGCACACAGAAAAGAAGAAAATCACCAGCATGCTGACTCTCACAATCAAGCACAAAGACAAGCTCTGCCCTCTGGTCAATCCGAGTCACCTGCCCATCAGTTGGCACCTGCATCACCATGGCAACTGATGACCTGGATATGCTGCATCTTAATTGTGTGCAAGTGAACTGTATTCTCTGTTTCCCTCTAGAAATGTTTGGCTTAAGCAAAAGCCTGAATGTGACGACTTTTACAACTTTTTTTGCAAATCGGGCATTTCGTTGTTATTGAGTTTCTAATATATAATATAAAAAATGGTATCGCTGTGAAAATTGTCCTTAACTTAGAAGAAAAAAGGTTCACATTTTAGTTGCAGGTTCCAATAATCTTTATGCAGAGTGATGTGTAAGTGGAGCTTTATTAGGGTGATAAGACCACACATTCTCTCAGAGGTGATAATAGTTTATGCAGCTCCTTTTCCTATTAGGGTTTAGCAGAAATTATTTGCCAGAATAAGATTGAGAAACAGATTATATAACAAGGTAATATCCACATGGTATTAATATGTTTAGGTACTGTCTTGTTTTTCATTCTTTGTCTATGAATATATTGCTCTTTAAAATGTCTTTATAGGGAGATTTTATAATCAAATGCAATTTGGGCTGAGTTATATTTTTTATTCTGACTGCCTGTATTTTAAGCCTAACAAGGCCACAGTGCAGCCCTATAATCCTGAGAACATGCTGAGGCTTAAACGAGATGAGACTACAATAAACAAGAAGGGAAGAAAACACAGCTTCTCGCTTTAAAGTGGGAACCGGATCAAATCCCCATACGAAGCAAATTGCCTTTCTTTCCCACCAACTAAAAAGATCAAAACTGTCTTTTTCTAAAAATAACGATCACTCCCTGTCTCTCTCGCGCAGCCTCCATGGGAAGACAAACACCAAGGGCCTTCGTGTTTTCCTACTGAACAAAGTCCTGGTCTCTGAACTTCTCAAACTTCAAAAGATTTGTGAAGTCACATAAAAGGAAACTAACATGTATGCATTCAGTAACTGTGTGTTCAATCCGTTTCTAAGAGTGAGCCCATGACAACTTGGTTATTTCTGAACACTGAATATTATGTAAAATAAAAAAAAAACAGAAAAGTATGCCATTAACTCTGTATTCTAATTAGCATACGTTAAAAAAATGCAAACCGTATGACTCAGGAAGGATCCTCACAAGTCGAGGTCTTGTTCACTTGTACCGGAAAACTGAACCATTTAACAAGCAACCATGCAGAAGAGAATGGGAGCCTTGAGGATAATAATGAAATTATTCATGTCACACAGCTCTGTGCCACGCTGCAATTAAATAATAACTCAATATGACAAAATTGCAGACTAAGCATTAACTTATGAGTTTTGTACTTTTTCCTCCATTAGTAGTAAATGCAGTGCACCTAGATAGCTGATGAAGGCCTCTGCTTTGCTTAGATAGGCCCAAATGTACATCGGCACTACAGACAGAGTGTTATATTAGATGTTACATAAGTAAATAAATCAACTGCTCATCCACCCACAAAATCCTCCAACCCACACGGGACTATACAATAGTTAGACACTTTTGTTACACACACACACACACAGTGCCAGCCCATGCGAGTATGCCACCCAAGAGTATAAAGGATCTAATGTTACATATACACTTTATGTGATGGTGTTAACTTCAGAACAGCATTTTCAAATATGTTAAATCCTGATAGGTGGAGGAAAATGATAGGTAGTGGTGCAAGTGAGCAAATCACAGGCACCAACTGAAAGTAACGAGTGAGAAGTCAAACATATAACTCATAATTAAACAAGAACAAAAACGGAGGTAAGTGCATCAATTTCACACATTAAAGTCTGCTTACAGGTCTTAGGAGGACTACTGTATGTGAGAAAAAATTGTGTAAAGCCTTTTGTGGCTCCAGAGGGAACTGCGTAAGGTCTGTAAAATTGCCTCAACTGGGATTGGCTCCAGCCCCCCCCCGCGACCCTTCGGGATAAGCAGTATGGATAATGAATGAATGAATGAATGAATGAATCAATGATGTCACCTGAGTCAATGTTGGTTGAGTCTGAAGCCTAAAAGTTTTAAAGTGAAAAAAAAATCTGGGGGTGTGGAGTTAGCCACTACCAGCATAACACACCTGAATCTCTGACTGAATGTCAGCGGCCTAGATGCATTGTGGGTAAAAATGTTACAGCTTTGCGGCGCTAAATTGGCGCAGTACTCTTTTAAACCACTAAGACACAGTGCCAACCAAAATTGTACATTTTAAACTTCACAAAAGTAGGGTTTTGTTCAGGGTTCTTGTACTAGATTGTACAATGTAACTGATAATAAAGACAAATAATAAATACAGTAACTACAATATACACCTGCCAGTCAGTGTAAGGGATTTCAACTCAGTTTAACCTGTTAGGAAAGACTGATTGAGATAAAGATTGGATTATAGATGAAATTGCACTGAAAAAAAAACAAGAGATGAAAAGTTCAGCGAACAACCAGCTGTTACTGTAGGTGACGTGCGCGCCCCTGTGCATGAGTCATTGTGAAGCCAGAGGGAGGTTACCGTCTCTTCTTACCGCCCTGGGTCTTAGTGTTGCTCTAAGTGGTCGCCTGTCTCGGTCTGACAGACAGACACACACACACACCTGAGCGTGATCATTAGAAAAGATGGACAAGTTATTTTCCTCGCTGCCCATGTGGGACCACAGAACTGGCACAGGAGAGACACGATTATCACCCAGGGAGACTAAAAAACTAAAGCATGTCAAACTAATTTAAGAAATCAATATCCTATCTTGTGAGACTTCTAACACAGGAAATACCCATGGCTCTGGGGCATATAAAGGCACTGAATTGCTTTGAAAAAAATCCCATTAGTACATATTGGCCCCATTTTACAAAAGGCACTAAACCTGAGAGTGTGTTTGCGTGCATGTATGTTGGGGATTTGTGTTTTTTTAAATTTTATTTACACGTTTGTTTTGCTTTCCATTCATTTAAACTCACCCTAAAGTCGATGCCCACGGTGGAGATGAAACTGCCAGCCAGGAAAGCACCGTCTTTAAAACGGACCAGTAGGCATGTTTTCCCCACACCGGAGTCTCCAACCAGCATCACCTGAACGGGGGGGAAACCAAGAGGGGAAACACTCAGCCAGGAATGACTGGAAGGCACAAAAATGTCCAACCACCAGAGGTGTTAGGGATAAAACTTCAGACTTTCTGACTGATCAATAAAAAGGTAAATGTCAGATCTGGAAGAACTAGCAAAAAAAAAAAAACAGATGGAGCTGCAGCTCATGTGTTTAATTTCATATCAGCATCTGAATGTTTGTCCAGAGGAAAGAAAACAGAACATTTGAATCATTCAGTTAAACTAGTCCTGGTATTTTGGTGCTTGGCCAGCGAAGAAGGTGTATGTGAAAGTGTGTGTGACGGCTCATCATGGCCACCAGTGCATGTGCTTACTTAGATCCTTGCTGTAAAGTGAGTGAATGTCTGCAACCATCTTAAAATGCACCATCCATGCATGTGTTGGCACATACACGCACATACACACACACACACAAAAAACCGTACATACTCGGGCTTCATTCCTGCTGAACACACAGTCTTGCCTTTCTCTTTTTTCTTCCGAGCTGTGATGAAGTTAAAGGTTTGATGTGATTACTGTTATCAGGTTAGCTGAGAGACTGGGAGCCCTAGACCATGGCAATCAAAAGTGCCTCTTGGGTGCACAGAGGAAGCAGAGGGGAGATGAGAGACAGAGGAAGAGGAATGAAGGGATGCAACAGGGTCGCTGAACAGACACAAAATGTGTCTGAATATGTCTGAAGGTCTTGTCCTATTTCCACTTCATACATTATTTCCCATTTTTTTCCTTAAACAGCTAGGAGCCAAATGTTTGCAGCAGTGTGCAGGACGGGGGCACCTGGTCTCTCCTTGGCCTTGGGTTTTTATAAATAAAATGCAATCAGTCTCCTCACTGACTCAATGCAGAGTAACGACCGGCGGGGACAGTACATGGAGAAACATGGACACAATGCCCTACAAATGATCTGCTCTTTTAACATTTCTTCCAGCAGAAAGTAGGATACAGAATAAGTTAGTCTATGGATCTTTTTGATCAAGTCTTGCATCATCAAACTCAACAGTACGGCTAGATTTAGAAAGACTTTGAAGGGACCTTTACATGAACATGTAAATGCTGTCTGTTTAACTAAATGAGAGTACAGTGGGTACAAGGCAGTATATCGCCCTGGGCTCAGGTTGACTCTGGAGAATGTGGCCTTTTCTGAAATTGTTAATTTAATCGCTGCAAGGATGTTGTTGTGCACTGCAGAAATGGTCCACCCAACAAATGTCAATTGATGGAAGAAGAACCACCTGCAGTGCCTATAGGGCGAACTTCCACTTGTTCTGCAAGGAAATTAAAATACAAGCAACAGAAAACAGCTGCTTCAATAAAACAAAAAACCGTTGATGGCACAAGTCCCTGTGGGTGTAGCGTCTGCGCTTGTGTTGTGATGGAGTGGCGGCTCTCTGACGATGCTCACTGGTGACGCAGACCCTCGTAACCCGAGCTGCACGGCACGAGCGAGGGACTTGTTTGTTTGGCTGTTTGCGCCGGTCCCGGCTATCGATCGGTCTATATTGACACAGCTGGTGTCGGGAGCTGGCCGCTGTTTGGTGGAACAGAGGTGGAGGTGAAGCGAGAGGCAAAGAGATCCAAGCAGGGTTAAAAAAAACATAAAAACGCCACCGGTCAAGAAAGTGGCCCACAAACAGGGTTCCTATGAGTGTTTGTCCTAGAGGGGAAACAAAAGCAAAAAGTGTCCCCCGTAATTTACTGGCTGCACAGTTTATAGGCGACCTCTGTGGTCGTTGTGAATTTGCACCTCAGCCCGGGCTCTTTCTGCGCTATTTCTTGGGTGTAAAGTGTTAAAAAAAAAAAAACGGCCCACTTTTTCCATGTGAGTTGCAGTTTGCTGTCACGCATCTACCGAGCGCAACAACGGCGGGCACCTCACCTTGAAAGCGATGTCGTAGAACTCGCTGCTGCAGCTGATGGAGGGTCTGCTGGGATGGACCACGCCGTTCATCTGAACCATGGCCGGGCTGCCCCTCGCGGCTCTCCCGCTCCCCTTCCCGCCGGGGCCGCCTGCGGACGGGCTGCCGGTCGCCGCTTTGCCCCTGGCAGCCTTCTTGCGAGACATTTCTCAAGGTGTCCAAACTGTCTTTTATGAGCCCGAGCTGAAGCAAACAGCAGCAGCAGCAACAGCAGCAGCAACAACAACAACAACAACAACCCAGTCCGAGCCTGCGCGAGTTACAGTTACTTCAGATTTGGTTGCACCTGCGCATGTTCCTCGACACCTCTCCGCTCGAAGTGCGTGTTCCAGAAACGCACAACGCTCTCGCGTCCGTCGCTGTCCCGCCGCTTGCTGCCGCTGACGGCTTCGCTCTTTCCAGGGCAGCAGCCTGATGCGATGACGGCGCACAACTCTCGCCTTGGAGCGCGGAGCCGCACTTTGATTAAAAGCCTCCGCGCTTCACCCTCACACCGCAAAACGCACCGCGGCGGAGTTGCGTTGCGGATCTGAGACGGTGGCGACGAACACGAGCGGCGCTGTGGCACCACGTGACCTGCACGGGACGCTGTCCGTGGTGCTGACAAACAGCTGCATCTGTGCAAAACACCTGGCTACTTATTCCCCCCTAAACATGAAGTCTGGGATTTAATGGAACCCTCGTAGGTGCAAGACTTTACTCCATCATGTGGCCGTGTTATGAGTCAAAAGTAGTTTGTGTTTCTTTTGTTGTTGTTGTTTTTCCTCAGGAGATTTTCCTTCTATGAGTATTATCCTCGCAATGCATATATATACCGCAGAGCAACAATGATATATTTAGAGCTACCTCTTTTTCAATAAGCCACACATACTTTCTGTTGTATTGTATTCTCTTAATAAGGTGAATAGTATGTGAATACTGTCTTAATATGATAAATTGATGCCACACGATCGCTACTTTGGCACATGTATTCACGACGACAAGGCCTATTTCTGTTCTCGAATTCATTCATGGCTTTCATTTGAGATAATTGTATGCATGTATGAGGCTTAGCTGGAGGCCAGGAGCAATTAGAAGAATGTAAACTTTGAATATAATATATATTATATAACAGTGTCAGAAATTGACATCGTGTGATGTGATAGTTAATGTAAGTGAGCAAAGTAATAAGTTTCCATTAGCACGAGTATTGATATCTTGATATAATGTGGAGAATAATAGCTGAAAAACTACCAGCCACCTGTGGAACGTGCTTGAGCTGTGAATAATGCACCACAAGAGGGCGACATAAGAATATAAGATGGAAAGTGATAGATAAAACAGAGTAGAGCAGCAGATTAAAGTTGAAGTTAGTCTCTGTGTCGACGATCTTTGTCCCTCAAAATAAATAAAACTAATTATTATAAAGTTATTAGAAACATGGCCAAAGCAGGCCACTGTTTGAAAGAGCTAATAAACTGCCTAGTGTAGGGGAGGCTAGCTGTAGTCCTGAGAGAAAGCACAACAACAAGATGTATCACATATGCCTAGTTACATGAGATGCATATCACAAAATATAACTTGATGTTCATTTACAGTAGGTCCTTATTATTAGTGGTAGGTCTCTGTGTAGGCTACAGGCTGGTTGTGATCAGAGCAGAACAGTCAAAAAGATGGTCACTATGGCCTCTGTGTGACTCTTACCCACACCCGTTATAATTCACAACATAATTCAAACGTCTCTCTATAACATGGAGGATGTCACTCTGTAGCGGGGTGCACATATTGTCTACATTTGCAACAAAGAACAGCAGCATATTCTGATTAGACCCTGATCCTCTGCGGCCAGTAATGAGATGCTGTTGTTTCCCCACTCTATAATCTAGTTTGTTATGCAACATGAAATTTGTGTACGATACAATTGCCTTTCTGATCGAGTGCCAGGTTGTCCGGGTTCATTAGAATATGCTCAAAGATCATAGCCCAGAGACCTTGTTCGCTCCCCACAACAGGAGACTGAAGTGAGCTTGTATTACCTCTGACCTTTACAATATGTAGCATGGATAATACCAGGCTAAACCCTCAAAGAGGCAGCTCCATTTAATAAACAGCTAAACAGATTGAAATCCAGCCCAGAAGAAGCAGCAGAGGAATAAACAGGTTGTGAGCCCTGTTTCAGGGAGTTTCTGTGTAGTGAAATGAAATTTGACAGTACGTTCACCTCTTGCTGGATTTGGCAAGAGACCGAGTCACAATTTTTCAACTGATCCTTTTGTGGTAAAAAATCATTGTGGTGAACTTTTGATGTAAAAATAAAGTTTTAGCTTAATCCAACATCAAAGTACCAAGCATATGATATTCCTCTTTTATTTTCCAACTGCCAAACATTGTAATTTCCACAATGAGCAAGAAGAAATGACTGTGCATACTTTTTTTTTGGGGGGGGGGGGTGTCACTTATTTGACCCCAGAGCTCCCCAGTTCAGAGGTACTGAGCAGTTTGGTTGTAAACACTCAGACAGCTGTAGCCTCTGGTTTCTGTCCCTAAATCTGTCAGCATTTTTCCACACTCCACCCAGCTCAGTGCAGAGAAGGGAGTGGAGTGTCATTGGTTTGAGGGAATACAAACCCCCAAATCCACCAACCCCCTTGCACAACTACCCTTGACAACTGAGATTCGTTCTACCCCTGAAGCAGCTGTCTACTGTGGCAACAGCTGGGCATTTTGGAGGGAATAGGCGACGTGGATAGAGAGGGTCGTTGGAATCCGTGCCTGGTTTCAGAGAAATTAACAGCCTTGTCAAGATGAGTTAAATATGTCCAATGAGTGCACTATACATGTGAGCCATATGCTTGTGTGTGTCTGTGCCAACGCACATAATGTGGCAGCACAGGCAAATAAAGCGATACAAACTGTGGCGGGAGTTGAGAGAAAGCTAATCAAGCAAATGTACATTTTCTTGGCCAAAACCAGCAAGGCAGCGATCAAATTAAAGCTTTTCTTTACAATATCACTGTAACGCAGCTGTGTGATTCAGCTGTCAAGAATGCCACGAATCACATTACGTTAATTAGGAGCAAATTACAGCACTTTTTCCTGGGTGCAAGCATCCTTTGAGCTGTGCCATTTCCATGACAGTGAGTCTGAAAAGTGTGGGTGAGCGCAATGCACTTCAGTCAGACACTTGAAAAACATTGTGACTGGGAGATAAAGGTGGAGAGAGGGTGGCTATAAGTGTGTACATGCATGTGTGTGTGTGTGTGTATGTGTGTGTGCCCAGTACAGTTAGGTCATAACACGCTCAGGGTCACATCACTCTGCAGGCGCAACCAAAGGCCAGGCATTTGTCAGTTTACCCAGGGTCAGGTGACCTGAACGTGGGCTGGATGGCGTGCGGCAGCCTGGCCAGTCGCTCAACCAACGTCACAGCAACTGTTGATCTGTTGGCCGCTCTTGCTCTCAGCTGCCTGCGGCCTGAGTGCTGTGAGGAGGGGCAGTGGGCATCCTGCCAGCCAGCATCCCTGTTTGTCAGGCCTTGGCGAGAGCAACCATCAGTGGACTGGTACTGGCTGGCACGTATTCGCTCCCTGATGCATCTTTAATGAGAAAAACAGAGTGTGTATGTGTGTGTGTGAGAGAGAGAGAGAAAGGAAAATGGGTGGCATGGGTGCTGCTTGTTTATAGTATGCCTAAAAAGTTATATGGGACATGTTTCAATTAATATGAAATCCTAGAGTTTACAACATGACTTGCATTGTGTTTATCTTTACCTAAAATACGTATTCTTAATGGAAGGCAAATATTCAGTTTGAGGTATCCCTCATTTCGACTTTAATTCCAGCCTTTTTTCTTATGACTCCTTAAAGCAGCTATAAACTATATTTTCCTTCCAAATGAGTGAAAACAATGTGACAATGTGAAAGTGTTCGCTCTAGTGATGAACCTACAATGATGAGAATGATCAGTTTTACAGAGCTCTACAGCGAGTTTCAGCTCATTGTTAACTGTCTGGCCCACATCTTTACTGTTTTCGTTCACTGTCACTGCTCTCATATCGAAATTTTCTGCTGCAGTAGACAGCTGTGTGAAAAAGCTCTAAAAACCCACTGTACACCTGCTCAGTGCCAAACTGCAGACAGACACGTTAAAGACTAGCTGGTGAACATAATGGAGCAATTTAGCAGCTGAAGAGTCAGATATTTCCCTCAGGAGTTGGCAGAGACCCAAAACAGAGCTAAAAGGGAGTGAATATGGGACTTACATTCATCAGGAGGCCAGAAACACGACTCCAAATGAATGATAATGTTGCTCCGTAACTGCTGGAATAAGTAATTTGCTAACGAGTTCACCATATCAACTTAAAAGGTGATGATATGTCAATGTTGCGTGCATTAATTGTTTCCACTGACCCCAAGTGGCCAAAGAAATAGCTACTCTTCCCAGGGTCCACAGGAAAAAACAAGAATAAAACAATTAAGTAAGTAAAATGTAAGTGAAAATAATATTTCATACACATGGGTATATATTACGCACATACAGAAATACATATGTTTACACATGAAACAGGGATAATACATAGTCAGCAGTACTGCAGCATACACACGGCAATCAAATGTCCATAATTACACAAATACAATAAAGTCCATGCTGTAGTACATCAAAAATGTAACAGTCAGTCACTAAATTGTGAGGATGAATTGGATTAGAGATCATGCTGTTTTTACCAGGCACATCGTATATGAAGTGCTTTAATTTCAGTAAAATTTTCCACGAGTTTCATAGCTGCTGCTGCTGCTGTGAATGTACAAGTACAAGGGAAAATGGGGAGAAATGAGCCTTTGCAAAAACAATGTGTTCTAGTGGCTCGAAATTGCCTTGGCACGATCACTTTGTTCAATCTTGCCATATTTTAATGTGCTAAACCAATGAAGCCAAGCCCTGACTTCAAATCTGTCATCGTCATGCAACGTTTTTAATTCTCTTTCCCCTATGTCGTAAAAAAAGGTGACACCGTTAATTATTACCTTTCCAAAGACGTCATCGCAGCATCTCAATGTCGTGCTTGCAATTTCCACCTCTGTTTTAACACTATTTTCACAGTCACAATTTTTTTTTCTTCCTTCTTCACTTTTAATTTCGCTGTAACCCAGCAGGGGGTCTGTATTAGTAAGGCCTCAGAGAGCTGTAGCAGGGTTTAATCTGAAGTGTTGAAAATAATACATGCCCAACCCTCCCCGGGCCCTTTAAAAGATCCAGACATAAGAGTCTGAGCCAAGGTACCAGGATGGAAAAACTCTACGAGGTAATAATCACTACCAGGGGCCCAATTTTCCCCAATATCTGCTCCTTATTTCAGTCCCCTTATTTACTTGGATATAGGCCCTTTAAGTTAAATTTAATTTGAATCTGCTTTGCATTGATTTAAGGTTCAAGACACTTTGGTTTCCACTTGCAAAGATATCTGTCATCTTAAGAAAGAGGGTACTGGGTGCATTCACAAGTGATGGGTGTGTTAACCATAAATCCTCGCTAATCCCGGGTGCTTCCTGCAAGCGTCAATGTCACTGTATTCTGTTGCTGCGGTGACCAGATTTATGACCTCACACATGGCGTTGCTGTCAAGCAGGAAGCGTTTGGCATTAAGTCCACTGGCTCCCTCACACACACGCCAAAACATGCGGAGTAAGCACAGGAGTGATTTCCGTGATAATGAGCTTCAACATTAAGTTGGTTGAGACAGTTGGAGCAAAGAGTAAAGGGAACGTGAAGCAGAGACAATGCAGAGATGCACCACAAGGCGTGCCTAAATTGCCCGCTGCCATTTCAATCCTGTCTCAGCTCTCAGACGCAGAACAGATTGAGTTTTAGGTGGCTGTAATTTTTCACAGCTTCCAGAGTCCAGAATAAAACATGACTCACTGTCCACTTTCCCTCTCATGCGGCGGGGCCAGAGGTGAGCACTGCGTGTCTGAGCTCAGCTGGAACCCATGGCAATAAAAGATGGTGACACACGCATACACACGGCGAAACACACGCATACACACGGCGAAACACACACATTACATGCAAGCTGCGGCAAGAGAGTGGGCACACAGGCACCAACTGGAGGGAGCCATGGTGAGCGGGAAAAGGTGTGAGCAGGAAAGAAGTGGTGTGTGTGTGGGTGAGTGTGAATATGCGAGAGTGTGCGTGTGTATTTGTAGAGTTTTTGCAGTTGTGACAGCTGGGATGAAGGAGTGGAGGCGGCGTGTGTGATTGGAGGAGGTGCCAACAGAGCAAGTGTCTCTTTATTTTCATCACACACACACACACACACACACACACACACACACACACACACAAGGATATATGTCCATGTACATCTGTGTTTGTGTCTGTTAATATCTAGCTTCATGGTAATTTAGTCTGTATGCACAGAACAGTCTGATCTTGTTTGATGTGAGTGCCATATGGAGGCCTCATGCAATCTATACAGAATGAAAATTAGCCTCATGTTTACATGAGACATCCATGTTTTCTTGTAATTGCTATTGTTTATGCAGTTAAAGGGTCAATACACCAGCAACCAAAAAGACAAAAAATATGTTCTCACTAACAGAACATTTTGTGCTTTACACAATATCTGCATGTGGCAACTATAGTATGACAAAATTTATAGATAAAGATTATGGTTACAGCAAATAAATTATGACTGAGGTATGGTTAGGTTTAGGTAAGACAAAAACCAAACAAAAAAATACGAAAACCAAAACTTGGTTATATTAGGGCAAGATCACGGTTGCAGTTAATAAAGTGGCAAACTTTAATTGCAGGTCTGTGACATGATGTGAACTCTGGTTGTCTCCATGAAAACCCATCCACCACCCCTACCTGTAAGAACGCTACACATGGGGCTCACTGCTTCCTGTGTTGGCACCGAATGTTGGCTTTGGGCGTAAATCCTCTAACACGGACATAATTCCTAAGGATACTGGGCTGGTTTTGAGATTTCCACCTCTGCAACTACCCGTGGCATGCCAATATAATGGAGGTGAATGACACAATGCAATTTTGGTCATTTAAGTACTGAAAAATAACATTTGAAAAATGCAGTTGCCCTGGTTACTCTGGACAATTCACAGACCTCGCCGTAGACAGTTTTCCCTGGGACGATTTCTTTTGTTGACAGTAGCTCTAATCAAAACTGCCCACAGCAAAGTCTGCGAATTCTCCAGGAACTTTGTTTCTGCAAAGACGCTGTTAAAGTTTAAAAAATCATTTTCCAATGCGTTGCCTCAGTTTTATTGGGGTGGAGGCAGAACTCTCAGCAGATAAAACTAAAACTATAACTATCTGCACGACCACTTGGAGGAAAATATCTTCCTGCAATACTGGTGAACTTATCCTTTAAGGTTTTGCATGTTTTGGGCACTGCCACTGCACCAATGTGTCTGCTTACTTTGCATGTGATTGCATGTGTGTTGTGTAGGTGAGGTCACTCCGTTGCTGTTGCAGTACAGAGCCATGGCAGCAGCTGCAGGGAGGCAGGCAGGCAATGATGAGCTCATTCAGCAGGCAGGATTAAGGCCGTGACAACTGCCGTTGCGGCCAGTGCCAGTGCTGACCGGGGCAGTTGTGCAGTGGGCATGGTGCTACGGTCACAGCTCCACACCAGCATTACCCCGCTGTTGTTTTTTTCATTAGCTTGGTACTGGTCCAGGGCACTGCGCGGCTTGCCAGGCCCACAGCGTGAAGCCACAGTTGCTGCAGGGCCGTGGTCCTCGCAGGGGATAAAGGATCAGGTTACGCACCAACACACTCGTTAACTCAATTATGCAAGCCTTTAAAGCTTTGATGTGTAGCGACAACGCCGGGATTATTGGAGGGACAGATGCCACCTGACCACAGCAGAGCTTTGTTGCCAAATGCCTCCTCTACAATCGATGAAGGATGGACAAAATGGGCTGGCGGGGGTCAGGAGAAGGACCACTTATAACCTAAAAGGGTTGACAGATAGGAACAGACATGGAATCTATCAAAGTGGATGAAAGCGTTCTGCTGATCTGCAAATGTGAGCCTGACATTTGGGGTGTTTAAACTGAAAATATCTTGTAGCCTAATGGAAGTAACAGTTAGAAATTCACTTTACCTAACATCTGTTTAAAAGATGACGGAGCCACAGCATGTGGCTTTAAATTAGGTGATTTCAATCTCCATTTTAATTTTTCTGCACTTTAAATTCTCCTCCTTCTCTTCATTGGTTGCCACTTACTGTATTTTTCAGTGGAGCTTGGGTATAAACCTAAAACCATTAGCTGCACCACTGAGACCAATTAGCAAAATATGGCCAAACAAACCTTCCCTTGCTTTTACAACATGTTCTCTCGTTTTTACCCTCCCTCCTTCCAGTCCTTCCATGTTCTCTCTCTCTTTGTGGCAGACTCAGACACAATTTTTTAGTGTCTTTGGCCTCTTCTGGGCTGCTGATAAGTGATTTATTTATTATGAGCGTTCTTGATGCTTTGCAACTGTAGGGATGCTCTCTTATGGCCTGAAGGACTGACATATTGATGTCTATCTCCCACATAAGCTCCAGATGTGAACTCACTGGCTTGATGTTTGGTTGGAGGAGCTCAGCTGGAAAACTTTAAAGTCGCAGACCAACAGTCTGACCTGAAAAAGCCAATGAACAAAGAGATGAGGGTGACAGACACCCTACAGTTCGTCTGGGCCCGGTTATATATTTATCGCTGCTTTATTTCAGATATGCCTCCCAAGATTGTATAGAATGCACTCTGTTTATTGAATGTACATGAATTGAAACCACAGCAGTCTGAGGACAGTAAATCTCCTCTCCCACTAGGTGGCAATGCAGTTGCAGACTCACATCACAGAGGGGAGAAAAACACCTGTGGGATCACAACATCTCACTTCACGCTCTCTCCCTGCTGTCCTCTTGTGTGTCCCAAGTCTCTCAGAACGTGTTATTTTGCCATTTAGGAAACAAAGAAGCGGATTCACTTTCATCAGCAGGACCCATTTGATTCCTCTGCTAAAGACGAAAGGGGAATGATGAAAAAGAGGACCATTAAATCCAATTTTGTTGAATATTTCAGTTAATTTGCAAAATGTATGTAATTGAAGCTGCAAAAATGATTTAGAGATCACAAATTCGTTGTCATTATGCTCAAATTTGATAATAGATTTGAGAATTTTCCAGGACAACTACAGCTTCTACAGAACTGCTGCATTTGAGTCCAGTTATTGTTATATTTAATTGTTATATAGAGAGTATTTTGTCAAAACTGCCTTGTATTTTGTGTACTAATCTAATATTAATTATAATCCACTGTCAGCCCTCTTTATGTCTGTTCTCTTTAATTGTATTTAAAATACAAAAAGACGCAGTTAGACCAAGTTGACTCAAGGTATAATTTATTTATTTATTATTCTTCTAAACCCCTAAAAGACACTGAAAACATATATCCCAATACAATTACATTATAAAACCTGATATAACAATTATAAAATAGTTAAGCGACATGTTCTGTAAATGTTTTAATTCTCCAAAACTTTATTTAGATGCAAAATATTATATACATACACTATAAACTTTACAGATTTATATTTTCACCTTAAATGAACTTCTTTAACATGTTTCCAAAACAGGAATGTGAAGAATGAAACTTGACTGGCAATAACTTAATCTTTTTATTTTTGTATTTGTGAAATTCTTATAATTTGTAACTGCAGTTAGGATTCTCAAAGGCACATTGTGTTGTGTAAACATGGTAGTGACACTTACATTATACAGAGAAGAAGGGAGAATGAAGAAGAAAAAGACGTTTGATGTGGACGATGATGTGATCATATGTGCCTGCTGCATTGACCAGGAGCAATAAACCAACTGCTGTGCCTGCATCATTAGATCCAATGGAAAGTGTGACCATGTTGTATGCTCATGTTACCAAGACAGGAATATTAGCTTCTCTACACTGGCTCCCTGTAAAATGCAGAATGGAATTTAAAATCCTTCTCCTCACTTATAAAGCCCTTAATGGTCAGGCAGCATCATATCTTAAAGAGCTCATAGTACCCTATTACCCCACTAGTGCACTGCGCTCCCAGAATGCAGGGCTCCTTGTGGTTTCTAGAGTCAGGGGAGTCAGAGCCTTTAGCTATCAAGCTCCTCTCCTGTGGAACCAGCTTCCAGTCTGTGTACGGGAGACAGACACCCTCCTCACATTTAAGAGTAGGCTTAAGACTTTCCTCTTTGAAAAAGCTTATAGCAGGGCTTACTCAGGTGAGCTCTGAGCCCCCCCTTAGTTATGCTGCTATAGGCCTAGACAGCTGGGAGACATCCCATGATGCACTGAGCGCTCTCTCTCTCACACTCCCTGACTCTCTCACTATCTCTGTCTCTGTTTCTCTGTGTCTGCCTCTGCCTCTGTCTGTCTGTGCACTCGCTCTCTCTGTGTCTGTTTGTCTGTATGTGTCTGTCTCTCTAGTCTGTGCCTTTCTCTCTGTGTCTGTCTGTCTGTGCCTCTCTGTGTGTGGAGTCTGGATCTTCAGGACCTGCTTCTGTGCAGTCTCGTCGAGTGGATGCGGACCGCCTGCTGCTGCTACTGTTGTTATTAGTGTAGCTGTTGTTGTGCTGCTAAAACTATTGATTGATTATTTTAGCTTCACTAACATTGTAGCTGCCATTGCTTTGCATCGTCTGTATGTGGAATTGTACTCTTTTAGTGTGTGTTCTCTTTCATCCTGCTCTCACTCTACCCCCCCCATATCTTCATTTTTCTCTCTCTACCCAACCAGTCGAGGCAGATGACCGCCCACCCAGAGCCTGGATCTGCCTGAGGTTTCTGCCTGTTAAAAGGCAGTTTTTCCTTGCTACTGTCGCCTAGCTCTTCCTCATGGTGGAATTGTTGGGTCTATACATATAGAGTTGGTTTAGACTTGCTCTATATTAACAAGTGCTATGAGATAACTCTGTTATGATATAGCGCTATATAAATAAAATTGAACTGAATTACTGTTATACACTACATCATATGTAGAGATACGTGTGCAGATATATATGCCCAGTTTAAAGAACACATACCCACATTTCCTCAGTTAAATCACCTCAAAATATCACATCAAATATCACCTCAAACATTCATACATCTGAGCCCTTTCTCTCTCTTTCAAAGACATCACTTGGATGTATTTCAGCCATTGATTTTTTTTAAACTGTATTTTTGACCTCCGTCTTCAGCAGACCTCAAAAATCTTCTCTGTTTTCTTTGTGGTTATAAGCCTAAAGCCAGGCAGGCTGAGTCTGCCTACAGTAAAACACTCATCTGGGATTAGGGCCATTTATTAATCTCAGCTCAGTAATACTATGAGAGCCTCGCTTCAGAATCCAATGAATATTTCACACTTTCATTTCATATGCAATCTCTGGTGCTCCGAAGTGTGTATTGCTGGGTATCATTCCGCAGTTTGATTTCTGTGTGTGTTTGTGTGTCTCACCATATGTGTGTTTTGGGGAATTAGTGTGTGGCACTTGATTTGATCCCAGTATTGAAATGTGTATTTTTTAGTATGCATGTGCTTTCACATTTGGTTTCTGTGCTGCAAAAGCTATGTTTTGTGCAGGTTCACTGCATTCAAGGGATATTAACAAAAGGCATTACTATCTTTTCTGAGGGAATATGAGGAGAGAGCGTTCAGGACGGAGTTGAGACAAAAAATGCAAAACTGTTGTCAATAAATACATCTTTAGGGAACTCACGCGAAAACACATTCATTTACAGTCATAACGCCATTCTGGATACGGAAACATTCTAAACCAGCTTTAGCTCTATACCCACAATTCAAATTAACCTATGCTTATCTAATCATTTTACTTCTAGCCAGACTGATATACTTCTCCTTTTTTGACATCAATTCATTAACTCAATCCTTCCTCAAAGAATTTTCAAAGTGAACTGACTCTATATCACCATTGTCAGCTCAGCGGTGATTCAGTTTGTTAGTTCCTCATTAAAAGCCTATTAAAAGACAGCGAAAGCCACATCCATAATCTGTGTAATATCTAACTAGCTAGTAACATGCTGAACGCACTACTGAATAGAAGAAAGTGACATTGAAATCTCTGACCTGAATTGAATGAAGTAATACCAATCAGCAAAGTGATTCCTGACTTCCACCTCCATTTTTAACCTCTTTTGTTGGAAAATAGTTTCTATCGACTGATCTGATGTAAAATGAACAACTTACTATTGTCTCTGTGGCAGTGGTTCCTAGTTTATTAAACTGATTTAATTTTCTTTGTGAGATGAAGGTTGAGATAATACTGTATTTATCACAGTGATCTTGTAAGGCGGCAACGTTACAAGATGCACATTTCTCTCTCTCTCTCTCTCTCTTTTGGGGTGCTTATTTAGTCATGAGACCAACATGTGAAATTGCCATCACATTAACATAATGTGTCTGAAAGGGCCTATAAATAGCTTTGGCTGGCACCAACTGTAGCTACCTCACTGACATGTTTGGAACACTTTATCTCCATAGTAACAGTGCAAACCGTACCTCCTGGAAGCAAGGGCATCTGGCTCTGTGCCCAACTGCCCCGGGAACCTTTAAAAAGGCACATTTGGGTTGTGTCCAAAATCATTCCCTCATTCACTATTCCATATATAACAGACACTCACTAGCTTACTCGATAGTGAGCAGTAAAACTGAAATTTCCAACACTTATACATTTCCATAATTTTGTGTCATCGCTGACAGGTGTAGTGCAAGGATGCATTGCGAACACTCGACTGTTGATTCATATCTACAAAAAAAATAGAGCATTGCATTCTGGGATTGTTAGCAGAAAGTAGTGTACAGGCCACAGTACGTTTTTCGTTCCATCGCGGGCAAGTGACAACTAGCAAACAGCCGGACCGGTGCATGCTGATTTCTGAGTCGTTACAAAACCATGGCAACAGGCTCTCATATTAGTAATCCCCTAGGTCAGTTGCTGAGTCACTGAGTCATGTGGCCCCTGGGCTGCGGCTTAGTGTGTCATGTAAACCCCCCCCCCTTCCCACACACACACACACACACACACTTACTTTAAGACACGAGAGCTCATCGTGAAAACTCATCGGGCAGAGGGAACAATCTAGGCCATAAACATTTCTAAAACTGTTATGTGGGAATATTTCTTTACTGTAAATTATTTACCGTCATTTCTAGGCAAAAACAGTGTTGATAACATACTTATACACATTTTTCATTCCGCTAGACTCACGCTAACAAAATTATCTTGGTCACAAGATCTAAAAACCAAGATGTGAACACAAGCAGTGATTACTTTGACATGAACAGAGGCTTGAGTCCTGTTTAGAGAGAGCGATCACAAAGGTTCTCACAGCCCTAAGAGAAATTGCCAACTAATGCAACTTTCTTCTTAATTAGTTCAGAGAATCTCCAACAAATCTTGCAGTATTTACACTTCCTTACAGGCATACCGTGTGAGCCGAGGACAGGGAACTATACTGTATATTACATTTTCTAGCCAGTAGGTTCTTCAAGTTTTTTACGCTGTGACCTGAATGAAAAATTCAGTCCTCAATAGGACACGGGCTCATTAAAACATGTTGATACTATTTTAATGTGCAGAGCCACGAAGAGAAGGTTCAAGATTCATTTAAAGGTCCAAAGCCACGGTTCAAAAAGCCCTTAATCTATGCCATTTATCACATTCTAATAATGCTGGAGTCTATGAGACGGTTGGGAAAAAGAATTAGACTTTCCAAAGGGGAAAATGAAAAATGACACATTCCTCAGGGGAAAAATAAGAAAAACGGGGGAATATATGGATTGAGTTTGCAAAGTCTTCAAAAGTGAATTGCTAATGATACTGCCTAATGCTGAAGGCAAGTTAAAACCTTTTCCCTTTGAATTTTGCTTGTGAGGCAATATTCCATCCAAGGGAGTGGCTTACAGCCCACTGCAGCTCGATACTCTAGAGTCTGAACACACACGCACATCCATATACAGACAAAGCACAAGGCACGCATACCCGCTCAAACGTTCGTACAACCACATCCACGCTTGTGCACACGCACAGTGTTGTGTGATTACTTAATAGGCATACAGATATCAAAACAATTCTATATATGCATTATATGAGATGTACTGGATAAAAATGGTTGACTTAAAAACAGTGATTTTGTAGCTCTGTGTAGAAAGCTTGTTTCTCTTCTTTGTGGACTGCCTGGCTGAATACTTGGGTTAGTCCCATGCATGTTTTTGTACTCTGCTTACTGTTGGTCATTCAGGAAACAGGCCATTTGAATTACAGCATATTACAGGAAGTCTAACTTCATACGTGTTAGTTTCACTTCGCAGGTATTAATTAGGAAGATAAATGTTACATGGCTGTGTGTGTGGTCAGCTTAAAGTCACATAAAACCACAGAGTTCCTTGTTCACAATGTCCATGTTTCTGTATTAAAGGAAGTGAAATAAATGAAGTTAAACTATCTCGCCAATCTCTTTAAAAACTTTGAGATTAAAAGCAGAAGCACAAACACAAAACATCACATTCCACCCTGAAAGGTTCTTACCTTGTCCTTGTCTTCTACCAGATCACTCAGTATATCATCAGGATCCAGAATGCCCCCGTCACAGTATTCAAGATGGTGAGTCCGAACCAGGAAATCCCCTTCCTATGACACAGGACACAAGCAACGTGAATCAATACGTGAATAAACACCTGCTGACCACTCTCCTCATTTTACGTACGGTATATGCACATAGAGTAGGGTATACTCCTTTAAATGGCGGCAGCAGGTGTCAGTCCCACACCTATCAGCAGCTAATTAAATCAAACCATAAGTACAGAAGTGCATGAGTACTAAGTACTCAATAGTAAAAAAAAACAAAACATTTTAAATGATGATGATACTAGTGGTGAAACAAAACATCCACCGTAATTTTCGAAAAAGAATCAAGAGTGTGTAACATTTTGTCAATGAGGAATAAGGACATTATTCAGACTAGCGTGATCCATGAAGCTCTCCTCACCAACTTCACTTAGTCTATACAATTTTAATATTCTCTGTTGTAGCTTAGACTCCAGATAAAACAGTATTGTCTCTTACTTTCTTAATACGATGCATTTCCAACAGCAACAAGATATTGGACGAGGGTATAACACAGGGAGGGTTCATCAAACACACAAACTGGAGAAATTCAGGTTCATCTCATGAAAGGTGCAGAATGGCAGGAATAGTATAGTAATAGCAATAATATTCACCCATATAAAGGAACAATTACATGGAGTCTTTTCCAAGGATTGCAATTATTTGGGGTTTTCAAGTAAAAACACAGGTAAATTAAAATAGCGGGTGTTTTTATTATTATGCTATGGCGACTTAAAACGAGACTAAACATGGTCACAGCAAAAAGTGGTCACCACCTCCTTCCCTCTGCTCCTCATTTATATACCGCTCTCTGTTCAACTCCCCCTCCCCAATCCCTCCATTTCTGCCCTCTCCTTCGTTTCTTTCCTCCTCACATCTTCCCCTAGGTGCCTTGTACAGATTACAGCTCCAGCCCGGCCCTCTCTCTCTTTCTCTCTCTCCCTCCCTCCACACTCCCCCTTCTCCGCCGTGTTGGGTCTGTGATTAATGACATCGACACCACACTGGACAGCTGACTACATAGAGCTGGTTGTTGAACAACATATTGAGACAACACACACATCTGCGTGCACAGGCGCACACACAAAACCACACACCGCCCAAGGAAAGGTACGACTCAAAACGCCACAGGCCGCTGCTCCATTAGATCACTCTTTCGGGGTCAGGTGTTTGTCAATGCTTTTCAAAAACTCCCATCAGGGAGAGGGTAAGACAGCGCAAGGCACTCTCGCCCTGGATATCCCTGCAAGTCTCAACGTCAATATCAGTTCCTGCACTATACTACAGCAATAATCATTCCTATAAATGACTTATGTGCCTGCACTTTTTTAAAGAATTTGAAAGTGTAAGTGAGTTTCTTTGTACATTCCTACCCGCGCGCTCTGGTTAGAGATGTTTGAAAAACAAATTAACAAACCAGCAGCAATATTAACTATCAATAACCAGGCCCGAATGTTTTAGAGTCTAACCTAGCTGTATTCATTACAGCTAGGCACAGAAATGTTTTGAAATATCGGGTTCTTTTGCTGCCGATTGCTTTAAATGAATATATTTTTTTTTTTCAAAAGACAAGTTTTGTAATTTGTTACTGTGTAATGGTTCTGCTTTGTAAATATGCCATGTCTATTTCAGTTATTCCTCCAACTTTTCCTAATTGGATGGAAAAAACACAGACACGTTCAAAACAAATAGCATTTTAAAATGCACTTAGTGAGAGTAGCGGGGCTAGTAATCAGTCGTAAGTGTTGCCATGATGACACCTTTCTACAGTAAAAACACTGCTATTGGCCATACTTCAATTACACTGTACTTCATTGATAAGTGGACTGAGATGCGGTTCATTTATTTAGGTTACATGAGAAAAACTCAACATACAATGATTGATCTTGAGTCTAGTCATTCTTCACTGTCACCAGCTTTTTTTAGATAATTCACTTGCAAACAGAATTATTTTGAAGTTCTTCCCGTCTTTGTTCCTTTTCCCGCCTGTTTGATTGGTGTCACCTGTCCTTCTGTCCTCACCTGTGCCTCGGCCCTTTGTTAGGCTCGTGTGTATATGCGCTGGTTGCTTTCCCTTGTCAGTTCATTGCTTATGTTCAGTTCAGTTCGGTTGTCACACTCTGTGTGCGTCTTTGTTTGCTTCTCCGGACTAACACCTGCTTGAACTACCTGTTCTGCATTTTGTTTCCATGTTCTTGTTTTGCACCTGTGGACATTCCTCACATTTCCTGCCCACCTACCTGTTCTCACCACGTCTGTTTGTGAGTTCAGTTTTGTCCATTAAACCATTTAAACTGCTCTGACAGTCTGTGCTGTCTGCATTTGGGTCCTTTTCCCTCCTGCCTGAACCCCGACCTTCCCAGCCCAGGTCCGTAAATAAAAAAAAAAACAAAACACATTTTCTTTCCTCTGTCACAAAACAAGATATTTCAATGGCTTCTCGACCATCAGTTTTACACAAAACTGACACTGTGGCTGTTTATGCTGTTAAATTGTCTCTCCCTCTTCCTCTCGCCCTTCCTGCTGGAATTCATTATATGACTCCATTGTAACATTGACATGGCTGACACCCAGGCCAGATGTGTGAGGGAGAGAGATTTTCAAACATTGCCTTTATATTATATTATCTTCCTTGAGCACTATCAATCAGGATTTTGGGGCGTATTATCTCTGGGACAACACATGTGAATGGTTTTATGATTAGCAGGGAAACCTTCAGTGCCAAAGTGTCGTGTAAATTATTTTGTATCTTTTCTGCACTCTGCTGAGAACATAACATCTCACACAGGCCAGTTTTTGTTACCTCTTTGGATTCAGAATGAGTTCCAATAGTTTTAAATTGTGTCTATGCTGTTTACTGGCAAGTCCTCAATCCATCATCCCCACACAAACAGTGAGTCACTGCACAAGCAACTTTAGTCACTATGCCTTGACAAAAAGACGTGATAAACTCTACCATGTTTTACATTCTTAACAGATAAGACAACCAGCAACATTAAGAGTAACATTTACAGAATATATATTTCACTAAGTGAACTCCCGAGCAAGAAAACCCTGGACCCTGGGGATCTGGGGCCACAGGAATCATATGTTTTAATTACAGAAGGAAAGAAAGCTGTAAATGTGATGATAGGTTTTTGCAAGACAGCCTCATGCCTTTGGTGACCTGCTCTTGTTTTTAGGTCAACAACATCCTTTTGATCACAAGCCATACGGCTAAGAAGGCAATAGACGGCGAGGTAGCGAGATAAGAGCTGTGTGCACGCTGATCTAATCTGATATTCAGTGGGAGTGCATGGATAATATGTTGCATATTTTTTATGAACTGCAGAAAACCCCGTGCCTCAAAGTCTGGCAGTTTAAAAACCTAGAGGGACACTCGAATATTGTAGGACTAAAGATAAGAGTTGTGATCCCAATCTGAAAATCAGGGGGATTAGCACTTAATACAGTGTTTTGCCTGACACTATTACAGATAATCTTGGCAATTTTATGCATTTGAATATCAGGACATGATCTAGAAATCATTAAGAGATTGTAGTAAGATCCCACTAGAGTTCAAACACTATGTAGCTTATTCAGTGTTGTCAGGTATGTGTTTAACCCCCCCATTCTTCATCTCTGAACAGTAAGCCTTTCTGCTCTGCCAGTTGACACAATATTTTGAAATGCATGCTACGAAAAAGTGGACTTGGGTTAAACTGCAAACCAGTAATCCACAGAGCTGGCTTTAAGTGAACTCATGCTGTCTACAAAAAATGTGGAAAGCATCCGGCCCCCGGTCTGGAGTTATCTCAGTTTGACCAAGCAGGTCAGTTACACCAGTAATGTAAAGCATTATTGCTAATAAGTATTTATCTGTAGAGGCTGTCTGATGTACTGATGCAGCACCTAATTCTGTGGAAAAATAACTAAATGCGAGTTAAATTGTCCCTTGACCCATCTTGTGGCCCAGCAGTAACAAAGCTTGGCTTCTGTGAACAGCAAGGCAAGAAGATTGCTGGCAGAAATGCCATGGTAACGATTACTCACCATGTTAGCATTCCACGTTTGAGCTGTGCACAAGGTGATTCTTCCCTCATCTAATTAGGCAAAGTTTTATTCGTCTTGAACAAACTAGATTTCATTAGCATCATCGCTACTAGTCAGAAATAATACATTTCAATGTGTCCACTTTTTAACACTGTCTAGTGAGCAGCCATCCTTTGACTACTATTATGACAGTAAAATGAATCATCTTCTAAAATTCCCCAGCCAGGATGAGCTGCGTGCAAGGGCTTTCATTCTTACAAATCAATGGTCAAGCTATGGCAAGCGTGTCAGTCTGATGTGGAAAATGCCTGTACACCCTACATGACCTGGAGAAGAGAAGAGCCTTTAAGCTTGATCAACGTTCTCTTTTTGACTGTAGAGAAGGCAGCACGTGTCTCCTCACCAGCCCTCCCTCCCTCCCTCTCAGAAATAATTGCCTGGGCTCTGGCATGGGGCCAGAATGTTGTACAGTTTTATCAGCTTGTTTGGCCACGCCTCATCGGCATTCCTGCCCTGGATAATGAAACTACAGCACACACCCACATACGCAGGACATCTTTCATACACATCCACCTTACGGTCTGTATGTCCAAGTGTACGCATATACGTGTGTACACACACACACCATCAGCTTACAAAAGCAACTGGTTTCACAGTTTGTTTCTATACTTGTGGCCATATTTGCACCACACACATATGACATTTTTAGCACCAACACTGCGTCAACTATAGATACAGTCTAATAATATGCATATAGATACATACGAGAGGCAACTCAAACCACATTTCATTTAAAACAAGAATATATGTTGATATTTTCCAGGTTGATGTTACAAAGAATACAGCACGCTAAACCCCAATCCACATAGACAGGCATCCGTAAACACACAACAACACACTTCTGTTTGGCCAAAGCTAATTAAGAAGTCTGTCAACAAGCTGATAACTTCCTGACAACTCCCCACAAAAAACAACCTCCGCTTTCCTCCCTCCCTCCTCCTTCTATGGCCACGCTTCCTCTTCGCCAGGCTATCGCAGCTATCTCTCCCATTTTACATTCATCATCTTTGTTCCGATTTCTTCAAAAGGTTTATTCATTTCCTCCCTGCTGCCTCTCTACAAGAACCTTGCGTATTATTGCTTTATTTTTTTTTCTTTGATGCTACTTTCATTCTCGTCTTCCCTACCGCAATTTCGGCTTTGCCTCCAAGTTCATCCATCACGAGTGATAGGTCCATATTAAAGCTGACAGCGAGCTGTTTTTGCTTCTTGGTTTTATAACAAAGTATTACAGATTACGGGGCACTTAGTTCCCTGATGTACTGAGTGAGGTGAATGATAATTAACCAAATAATGACACACTTGCTACTGACTGACTGACTGATCTGTGAAGACAACTCTCACTTCAACAGCACGCCACCATTTGTATGGTATTTATATTTATATAAATAAATATTTTAGTGGCTGCATTGGGGCCAAACATCATGGCATACGTCACTAAATTGGAATTCCTACTAATACACTGTGCACATTGTTTTACAAAATGAGAAACAACTGAAAGGGCCTCGTTATCAATATATAATATTAAATGACTCAGATCGGGGTCAGATGCAAAACCCTATTAACCAATAATATGACAATTAGGGTGTATTCCTTGCATTTCTATCCAGCTTGTGGTCTTCGTTTTGAGCTTCATCTCACATTAGTTGGCTCCTCTAACACTACATCTTTTCTTAGCATCAGTCAATGACTATGCAACTCAAGGTTGTACAAAGTATTAGGTGAAGTCAGACTTAAGTATTCCCCTGAAAAAGGTTTTACATGAGCTGAGAGTCTATAGAATACTTACACTCCTCTTAAGCACTGCTGTCGGGAAAACTAACATAGCAGCTGATAAATGGGACGGTCAGTGACAGTGAGCAAGAGTGGATGCACGCAGGAACACACAAGATTAAAAAGAAAAGGTTTTTAATACAAACAGCATACTTTCTGAATAGGATGAAGGTAATAGGGAGGAGGGGAAGAGGAAGAGAGACAGACAGAAAGCGAGCTGTCTCTGTGACAATTTGAAAACATGATTTTGCCTAGCACTGGGAGGGAGGATTAGGGACTGGACTGCTCTACAACACACATACCCTGGCTTTCTAATCCTAGAACACATTAACAGTCGTAATTACACAGCCACAAAAGATTAGTGTTGCAGGGAAATGACTGAGTGATGGGAGGAGAGTGAGAAAAACACACAGAGAAACAAATGCAAAGGGAGAAAAGGGGATGAGATAAAGCAATTAAGGAGAATACATATTCTCCATCCCAGAAAGGAAGGACGAGAGGGGGAGGAGAAGATGTTCAGGAGGAGGCAGTCAGAGAAGGTGAGAAAGGGGAGTATGGAAAAAGGAGAATATTTAAAATGTCAAACAACAAACGAGGAGAAAAGAAAGAGGCCAAAAAGAATGGAGTAAGTGGGAAGACTGACAGCGGAAGGAGAAGTAAATACAGAAATTACAAAGGGGAATGTAAAGGAGTGTTGACAAAGGTGTGGGAGGGAGTAGGAAGCAAGAAGGAAAACAGAGGAAGAAGAGAAAGAAGAAAAGCCGGAGGAGAGCAGGCCAAAACGAACAGCGTGCATGTGCTTAACAAGGCATTTTATTCACACATACGGGAAACAAAGTGTTTCAACACTTGGGAGACCTAATCGATAGAGCAGGAGGTGCATCATTACACACATCACAGCTGCAAGAAAAACACACCTGGAGCACTCACTCTGTCTCTCAGTGAGCATCAGCTAAAGTGTTGCCGCTCTGGTGCTAGACCTACTGAAATTAAAATCAGAATATACACCCTTGGTGATGACGATATCAGTACAGATCATTTGATTGGCACTAAAAGTCATTTGTAATTTCACTAAAATTCCAATGGCAGCTAGCCAGTTTGGGGGCTGACGCCGTGCTGCTTAGTCCCATCGGTTATTCCAGCACTCCCCTGCACGACTTTGCGCCTCTGTCCTCACTCAAATCACATGGTCGCCTACAGAGTAATAAGGTTACAGTCTGATCGTTTGCTGCCACCATGACCGGACCCATGAAAGAAACACAGCTAGCGCTAGCTGGACCCCCTCCTTTGGATCATACGAGACGAACACAACACTGAGCGTGCAGGAGGAGCTGTCATTTACTCAACAGGTGATGAAATAAAGTGAACAGAAAGTAACGGCGAGTGGTAATCACTATTAGCTTCCAATTTCCAGGTTGTAGTGAGCTTGCTAGCTTCCACTTTCCGAGTATATTACAAAGTGAACAGCAGGTTGAGTTCTCACAAATGTTGAATATTGAAAAGGGACAGGCAGCTGAAACTGCTGATGGCTGGCAGCCAACATGGGATTGTTGAGAAAGGACGTTTTGAATCAAAGTTCATAGTCTAGGGCAGTAAGATGTGCTCCGGTCTGTCCCACCAAATGTTAACTGCACATCTCTATCTCTGTCACAGCTGACATTTTGACTATTCATAGCCGGAAAGGCACAGGTGAAACTAACCATTAGTAGCGGCTCAGTTGCATCAAGTGTCCCAGTACACCAGCAGGACGCTAGAACTAGCTAACCTAAATGGAATGCAGTCGTTCAGATGTCAGCCAACAGTTGCCAATGGAAACACCCACCCTAAAGCTTAGACAATGTTTACACAAATGAATTACCTGGACCTAAAACAGTACACATTGATCCTGCCTATACCCAGGTGTCCATCCTGTAGGTTAGGGACTTAAAAATAGAAAGATTGTTGACTGTCCATCTCAACTTCTATGTGGAACCAGAGTTATTTCATAAAGATGAACAGGAGCTGAAAGAGGAAGTGTTCAAAGAGGAAGAAGAGTTCAAATGAAAGGGAAGAGATGGTTCCGGGCGGCTATGTGGAGAGCTAATGTGGAAGGTGAAGAGGCAAGGTACTTGTGAGAGGAAAAGGTCTGATAAATAAGATGAAGGGGGCAAAACACAAGGAGTTCTGGGTGGGGAGGGCTGATATACGGGTAGATGAAAGCAAATTAAGAGATAAAAACGGTAGAGAGAGCAAGAAGAGGAGAAGGGTGGGGGGGGGGAAACTGAGTGCATCTGCAAGTGCTGTCTGGTTTGTCTCGTGTGAACACAAACACACACACAGCTTCAAGATCTGCCCCTCAATCACAACTGAGGCCACCTATCTGTATGACTGGTGTGCTCTTTGAATAATGGAGCCAATATGAAGCGAGTCACTGAGAAGATTTGGTCGTCTGATGGGGGTCAGAGGGTTCATGCCCTGAGAGCAGCCCAGGGAATCAACAGGAATCACAAGAGGGATCCATTTGCATTTTACACTCAACTAAAGTGGAAACGACTCACGCCTGCTCCTGTCTGGACCATCACAATTCATATCAGATATGCTTTTAATTTTTTATGCAGCAATTATGGAGAACTGGACCTCCATGGTTTTGTCCAACTTCCCAAGAGTTTGGGATGTGAAAATCATACGGGCCTTTCATGATGTAAAAAATGACAGAGGTTTCGATTATTCTTTTATGACTTCAGGGAAAACCTCAAATGTTATGAAAGTGCCGCTTCATAAAAAAGTTATCTCGCCTCTTTTCTAAGTCTTTCAGGAGTTCATAAAACCATTATTACAAAACTACTTACGACAATGAATAATGTAGCCAACTGATGGCTCAAAGGTCAACCAGCCTCAAATAGAGTTAAAATTACATTTGTTCATTCTTTTTGTTCATGTTCTTGATGACACTGGACAATTTGGTATCAGTGAAAATGAAACATAATTCTAATGATTGCCATTCAGACAAATGAGCAGCATTTACATGAAGAAAAAAAAATATCCATCATTTGCGCTTACATCTTGCAAGGCGATACAAGTACCTGCCACAGGGTCAGTGGAGGGTTACTTTCAAATTGTAGTACTTTTCTTGAAAAGCATGCATCAAAACCTGGAACGTAAACATTCACGGCAAATATTGTTTTGGTACCCGTCACAAAACATCCCAAGCAAAATACCCAGTTCCTGGCTGGATGCATGTGTCGCCTCTTTAAAAACAAATGTCTGCATTTATTTAAAAGAAAAAAATCAAAATCTTTGGGAAAACAACAACATTCAAACATCCGGCATGCTGGTTTGCATGTAAAGGCTGCACGTCTATCAGGATATGCCTGAATCGTTGCAGCTATTGTGATCGGTACCTGTTCCAGCAGCTTTCTGTATCTCTGCGTGGCTTGCTGGATGAGCTCCCTGACAGTCCACCCCTCCTTGCAGGGCACCACCACACCTGTCTGCCCAAACGTCACCGTCACCTTCATCGTGGCGCTGTCCGCCTCATCCAAGGCGCAGGCCCTCCTCTGGGTTGGTGGGGGTGAACGACGGTGATGGGAGCGGAAAGAAAAAAAAAACCCAACTCCTTCAAACGTCCCGCAGCTTGTCAGAGTGGCCCAGAGTCAGTAGTGTTCTCTCATAAGACGGTCAAACGTGCTTAGTGCCAGTCCACAACATCCGGATCCGCTATCCTACGGTCATCAGGGTTCACGCATCTCCCCGAGCAGCATCCAACAAGTGTTCATACTATTCAGCTGATGCACAACCCGGTTGACTTTCCAGAAACCTTCAAAATACTACAGTCTCGTCCTGACAGAGTTGATTGTTCGCTGGTACACGAGGACTGTGTGTCATGTCATTAGTTAACTAACGGTAAAACTCCGGTTCACGTCACAGAGGCCAGCGGTCCGCCAGCTAGCACCGCTTGGCTAAACCCGATTAGCCTGACACCGATACGTTAACCTGGCCCGGCTAAGACAACGGGCAAAAGGATGAACGCTACCCGTGTGCCTGACACGCATTAGACACACTCACGCCCTTCTCCGCCACATCGGCTGATTTGTTCAAACTGGTTTGCCAGATGAGCAAAAGTTTTATCCAAACTTTTACACCGGAGTTAGCAAGCCTGCGTCCTGCGCTAGCCGACGCTAGCCACCTTAGCTGAACTTTGGAGGGAGGGATGCAGTCGCTCGGGCATCGCTCCAGAGCTATTTCCTCTCGCAACTTTCTTTCTTCCAAGCGGTCAGCTCGCCCAACGCGTCAGACGTGGCCGTTAGACTCACACGACAGGTCGAAGGCGAGCTGAAGCCGTAAGCAGACCGCGGCGCCGCGCGTTGGAAAAGTTTGGAGATTCCTTCACTGCCGTCCGCTGCCGGCCAGCTCCTGACCAGCTCCTCCGCCGCTTGTTACTGTCACTTTCTTAAAGGGGAAGCGCACCAACTGTTGAGCCGCCTGTGGCCTGAAGGGCAACACACAGCGACACACGTGAAGTAGACATTCATCTGTTGGGGAAACATACTCAGACCTTTTTATTTAAAGAGCAGTACTGCGTGGATATTTCTTAAAAGTAACACTCAGATTGATTAAAGCTGCATTCATTTGTTGTTGTTGTTGTTGTTGTTTTTATTTTGGCCACTTGGGGCAGTGGAATGGGCTGAGAACAACACCATGAATGTATCATCGCCTTATAAAATTGTTGTGGCGAATGTGTTAGCACACAATTACCAATGTATCCATCTGGCAGACACAAAGCAACATTAGCGTTCATTTTGGAGTCATGTTTCTGGTGAATAATAGAAGTTATAATCTGTTCACTCATAATTCACTCACTCTCTGTAGATCTGAGGAGAGCAGCAGAGTTGGCTGCTGATTCTCTGTGGGTTTGTCACTTTCGAGAGACTCCTTTCAAATTACACTCTGCCATTTGATCCATTTTTAATACAAATATTGATTCGTCGAGCTTTAAAGTAGAGGTAGAATCATTTCTAGCCTACTCAAATGTCAAAACTAAAAGTACGACTTTTGTCAATGGTGGCACTATAGACCTTTTTCACAAAATGCTTTTTGACGGTAGGAAACTCCCAGCTGTAAATAATAAAATTAATTAAACTGAATTCAATTTAGCTGCTTAAGATTCAGGGTACTGATGTAGTGCATGCTGTCTCACTGTCACTGTCATGGCATATGTACTGGGGCACTTGAAAAGGACAGACCAATGGTTAATTATTTTTTAATTTGATTTAACTGATTGTTCTTCCCTTATTGTTTCATCCATATATAAGGAAAAAACGATCAAATATTAGTAATTAAAAAGGAATATACAAAAAACATAAAAAACACCAGTCTGACTGAATTACATAATATTATAAATAATATTAATAGTAATATATGTTTTACCTTTGTAAAATCTAGAGTTAGCATGTGTGCAGTTTCAAATGTCAAAGCTATAATATTAAGGGATCCACATTAATACAGCAGACAGCCAAATTTGCATTTCACCAACCTTGAAACCTAATCAAACCCCTTGAAAATCTTCTACTGGCTGACAGTAACTTAACATTATAATGTTGAAGCCAACAAAAAAAACTGTATTTACAAAACATTTTGGGCTTTTCACAGTTTGGTTCATCTTCAAAGAGGAATCCCCTCCCTGTGAGGTGGAGTTTGGCTTTGTAATTAGCAGCTCAAATGTATGCATGTGTATGTCTGCTAATTGATTTGGGCTAGGTTTAGTTTCTGGGTCACTGAATTCCATTGCTTCTAATGAACCCCAAGGGAGGAGGAACATAGCGCATGCATGCATTTTTCTTCTTCCTTCTTTCTTTGCTGAAAGTTTGAAGTGAATGTTAGAAGTACAGTTGAATAATGATTTAGGATATGAATTTGGAAATGTTTTTGGTTTTTTTTACATATAATTCTACAAATATCATGAATGATGTGTGACAATGACAGTTGGGACATGTTTATAATATTCAAAATCCTTCACAATAAATATAAATCTAATAATAAAAGATTAAAGGACTGAGAATTAGTTGGTTTAATATTATTTCAAAGAATCCAATTGAATTATTTTCATTAAGTGACATGGGATTTGTACAGACAGTAGATTAATGTAATAAGCGATGTCCAGCTAATACACAGCCTGACATTCTTCCTTAGTACCAAGCAGCCACGGAGATGGAAAATTAACAACCAATGTGAATATACAATGTGATTCTAAACAAATTAGCGATGGCTGACTTCATGGTAGCAAGACCAGCATAACAAACAAAACAAATCTAACTGGGTATGTAACAAATATAACCCAATTAAATCAAATATAACAAGTTATAATAACTTAACCCTCCTGCCTTAAATAAACAGGTGAAAACATGATTAAGAAAACCAGCAACACACCCCTACAATCTCCAGGAAGACATCAGCATGGCTCAACTCAACCAGTTCTCCAAACTAAACAACAAAATACATTATTTGCTCATGCCCTTTCAGTGATTTAAATTTAAAATTTAAAAACCATTGCTCTAGAACATACACACACTATATTTTTATATTATTTAGTACAGTATTTGTAGGGACATTCAAACAGCTTGATCTGACTTTCTTCAGCCAACCCCTACATCAAATCTTATCCCAGCCGCTAAGAAAAGGTTTTATTTTTCACTCGCAGAGATACACACACTTGTGTGCAGCCCTTGCCCAGTTGATCCATATGGCTTCTCATTCCCTCTCCTCACCCCATATGGTAAAATCCTAACCTCAGCAGTGTCCTGTGTCGTGCCTCCTCCATTATGAACTGTTAGGAACAACAGCAAACATGCTAGGATGTGAATGCTCCCCTGCTGTTTGGCCAGGTGCATCCAGACCCCGGCAAACAAATCAATATGTGGGGTAGAACATCTTCTGCTTTAAAAGAAGAAAAAGGAAAAAGGAAAATTACAGGGTGCAGAGGGAGAGAGGAGAGCATTATGTGTTGCTCTCACATACAGGATGGAAACACACATACAGGGTATGTGTATAGTACATGATGTATATATGAAAGCACTTAATTACATGGACACGTCATCTTTTGTCTTTCATACAGACTCTCCATCACTCCCTGCTACTGAAATAACACAGAATAACACCGTTGAAGATCATGTACCTGTATTTTCCATATGCATTATCCATCATGCTTCTGAATCAACCCAAGCAGTCTAAGATCAAATGCATTGCCAGAAGTGAGAAGGAGAAAGGGGAACATCTGCCAGAAGACAACAGGGGCCCACATACACAATCATACCCACAAACACTCATTTTCTATAATTCCAGGGATGTAATATACTCCCTTCTTTTGGGATGTTAGACTAAAGACCAAAGAAGACTAAAAAGTAGACTTACATTTGTTGGTGGCTAAGATGTGTGTCCCAATGAGCTAATGATGCTCCATGTCTGTCGGATGTGTAAATAAGCAACCATTTGTGAACACATTCTCCACAACAACTTTATAAGGTAATATTATGCCAGTGACGTTTTTACAGTTTGTTGTGCTGACCCTAAGTGGCCAAAATTAATGCAGGTTTTAAGTTGCATTATTTCTAAGCAGTGTCCATTTGAGGTACACAGTACTCAATACCGGTTTTCCTTAAATGAAAACCGGTAGTCAACCGGTATTACCGGTAACCGGTATTCTACTCTTCCTATACTGCTGGTGTTATCATATCTCAGTTATTTAGTCCCACCTAACCCTTTTTTATTAGTTGTCATGTATGTTAGACTCAGTTTATGGCACTTTTCACTATTATGGAAACAGTATGCACCTATTATGTTAATAGGATGCATTAATTAAGTGGTTGAAAAAAAAGAATTAACTTTTAATTAAATTTTTGTTCAATAATGAATGCATGTCAAATGGGCCTATATCAATGTCAGTGCCTCCAATAATGTCTTCTTTCTCTTATTACTCTTATTTGTTGTCTTCATTTTGCATTTGCCTGCTCACATCGCTTTGCCTGCTCCGTGCTACAGTCTAAATCTCCAAATCTCACCAATGCATTATATTAACACAATAAATCCAGCAAGACAGAATGCCATGCCCTGGTGCTCAACATGTTATATGTTACCGAAAGATTTTTCCTACACCCTGCAGACTGGTTGTGTGTGTGTGTGTGTGTGTGTGTGTGTGTGTGTGTGGGTGGGTGGGGGGGGCATGTGCTGGCCACAAATACAGACAGATCAATACTAGGACTTGTCAGCAGGGGGATTTCGATCAGTCCACACCCCTAAACCCTCAGCCCCCCATATACACATAGACACACAAACGGTCACAGCCCATATCCCACTGCACAGTGAAAAGAACAGCAGGCTGTAGACCCTCCCACTGCATGCTCTCATAGTAGCCTCGTCGATCACCCATTGTCCCTGCAGAGATCTTCAACGTGTCACATGCACTAGCCTTGCTACTATCCAGGGCAGAGTATAACCCATTTCTAGCACCACTTGGAATCCTGGACGGATGATGGATGGATGAATATGTTGGATGAATATGTTGGAAATGGGAAAATACAATGAACTCAATAGTAAATTCAACGTGTTCGCCTAATGTTGTTATTTTCCACACTGCAATTCCTAGTTTTTATTCGGGAAGAGAGTTACATTTTATTCTGAATATCCATCACTTTAGGTTTGATGTGTAGGCTATTAACAGTGTTGCACAAAGTAATGTAACTGAGTAGAGTGATGTGATTAAAAATTAAGTGATTTAGGGCCACGGGTTTCAGTGATACATCTGCTACTTTTAATTTATAATCCAAAGTATTTAGTCAAGAGAACTTTATGTTTTGGTGTTGTTGTTTTTTTTCGTTTAAAATGTTTTCTCAGATTCATTTAAGGTATAGTTTTTGAAAATGCTTATGCTAATGTTACTTGTTGGGCTGGTTTACATATTTTAGCTCCTTTGATTGTTTCTTCTTTTTCTGAGAGGAGGCCTACTCAGAGCCCACTGTAGCTTTAGAAAAATCTGCAGGCCATTTACGGGGCCAGGTTTCCAGATGACAACAATAAATAAATAAAACATATCAAATTCTTAACTAACTCACAAGAAGAGATGAGGTTTTCCTGCTGCAGCTGCATTTTCACCTGGGCCTGCGATGCACCAGACTACTGGCTCTAAACTTGATTAGATAGTAGTGGGGAAGGAGAGATTGCATGGACAAAGGCAAACATTTGGCACAGAAATGTCAACAACTCGGGGAAAATCAAACAATGACTAAAGATCCACTGTGGAGAACAGCGAGGTAACGCAAAAGAAACAGAAAATGAGAAGAAAAACCATTTTTGGGCATGGATACCAAAGAGAGTTTGGGAAAACAAAACTCTTGTGGTACAGAGGGGCAAAATGCTGGAAAAGGAAGGAATATGAATAAGCTCCTTGCCAGTGATGACTCGAAAAGCCTGGAAACAAAACATCTCTTTAATTTCACTTTTGCTTACATTACAGGCAGCCTGAAGTACAAATGTCCATGACTAACATTTCCCATGAACATATCTGTGTTTCTCCATTTAGGCCAGGCTGCCAAACATTTGGACCATATTTACTTATGAGTCTAAGACAGAGGAACATACAGGACAAGCAGATGGTCAAGCAAAGCAACATCAGAACATACAAGGAAAGAAAAAAAACAGAGAAAGACAAAGACAACGCATTCTCCAGATACCCCAGTTAATTTTTCACTTTTTATAATTGTTAAAAGCATCTTCCTCTCATGTAAATGACAAATCTGTGTTGTTTAACATTGGATTTGGCTTTGTAAATTCACAGCAGAGATATCACAAGGCTTTCTACTCTTTAATATCACCTGTCAACATGTACAATAATCAGTGAATGTCTGTCAAATTAAGCAAACAGGCAAACTCTCATTTTTTATAGATACAGATAAAAAAAAGGGAGTTTCTGTATTTCACACCTATCAGTCTGATATCGTTAGCAGGTGTTTAATTAGGGAAGAAATACAGAAAATACGAGAAGATGCTCGCACACACTCACACCTACCACAAACTGAACCTGAAGACACCTTGCGTTTGTGTCTCTCTTTCACACACTCACACACACACACACACACACACCTCTGGCTATTAGCTCAATTAACACACTGTCACGTCAAAAAATGTGATCCCACTAAATCCACGCGTCTCCGAGGAGGAGAGCGAAGAGAGAGGAAGTAATTGATAATATATGCATAGGAAGCTACTTTGAAAACTAATTATGTGTGTATAACAAGCAGAGAATTATTCCGACAGCTCCTGAAACCTATTAGATGTGGGGACTGAGGTTTGTGTGTGTGTGTGCGTGTGTGTGTGTTTTATCATGTGACTGTGCTGTGATCTCTCTATTCACCGCTGATGTGACAGAACAAAGTTGCAAATATATCAAGGCAGACTGTGACTCAACTATGAACATACAACTTGGAAACTGATCTTTACCTCATTTGTATGTAATTCACTCCGAGACATATAGACATCTAACTCTACAATCAAGTGGAAAAGTGGCTTAGGGCTGAATTCAGCCAGCTTTTTAAGGCATGTTTTGAGAAGCTGGCTTGATTTGGACAATGTCTGTGAGAGGCCAAAGAAGATCATGCATATATATGAATTTACAGCTATGGGAAAAGAAAAGCACTAACCAAGAAAACACAAAATGCTTCTGTGATCGCGAGCAGATTGTTTACATTCAGACTATTTACAATGTGTTTTCATGCAAAGAAAAGAATTATACCATATATTCTTGTAGCTTTCATATCAGTGCAATGTTGTGGCTCGCTGATGTGACTTTAATAGTTTTTTGTGGAATCTTTATTATGTAGTGACAGCTGAAGAGTGAGAGAGAGGGAATGACATGCTGCAAAGAGCCCAGGTCGGAGTTGCTCTATCAGGTCATTTGAATGTTTTTTGAACAACAGTGGAGCTTATGGAACAGTGAAATAAGCCATCACCAATGTCCAATATCATGCTACACAGGCAATACGTGCGAGTCGATTCAATTCTTTGTTGGTTTTATCCTTTTGATGGGATTTGATGACAATACGACAAATGTTGAATATCACCAGCTGGGTCCTTGAAATCAATACAGTTGGTTATACTGTATTTGCCTTTTCAGTGCAATAAGGATGCAATGTGAGATGATGAATAGGACGGTGGAGTGGGAAGCAGTCTGAACTCTGAATTGGATTCAGAGGAGAAAAGACCAGCAGGTTCACGCCCTCTACCTCCTTCCCCTCTCTTTTACAAAAAATATGAAATTTTCAATGCATGAAGCATTTTAATCTTCCTCTCTTCTATGAAAACGGCTGTAAATGAGCGTCTGTGAAATTAAGGAGATCGCCCAGAGATTGGTCAGTCTGTCGATCTCTCTGCCTCTCTATTTCTTCAGCCCCATCCTGTCTCGCTCCAATACAAAATATAAGATATTATTAATGCATGAAGCAATTTAATCTCTTTCCCTTGGCTCTCTCTCTTATGAAAACGTCTGTAAATGAGTGTCTGTGAAATTAAGTGGGAGATCGTCCTGTTTTCTCTAAGGTCAGGCTCTCTCTCTCTCTCTCTCCTTCTCTGTCTGCTTCTGTGATCAGTCCATTTGTCAGAGGTCAGACTTGTTCCCATCTGGGAGCAGCATTCTGCCTGCCAAACATTCCCCATTACCGTATGTAAATTCATTAATTGCAAACCCATAACTACATCATCCTTATACTTTGACCTCTCTTATCCAGCCCACACACACACACACACACTATTACACCCTCTGCCCTAATGAAAATAGGGAACAAATAAATAAATAATTAACTATACAAGCATTTTATGTCTGGGGCAAGTCCTCAGAGAGGAATGAGAGAAACGGAGAGAATACAGAAAGTGAGGAGGAAATATAACGCGAAAGAAAGAAATGTGAAGGCTAAGAAAAGGATGGGGGCTTTTTGGGGCTTAAACAACAAGGCAATGAAAAGAAAAGATGATAGCAGACTGACTGCCTGAATGAAATCAAGGTTTTTCAGAAAACAGAATAAGATGCAGGGAAAAACATCCTTTTGTTATGTTAAACACGCCATCTCATTGGAAATGTCTTGGCCTGCTATATTCATCCTAACATTGTCATCGGGAATAATAGTGGAGATTGACACAGACTCTTGCTTTCTTTGGATTAATCCCCAACCAGTTCAAAGAATTGTACACAGAATGCAATGTGTTGATGCCCCTAAGCTGGAGAATAATATGTATATGCACTTCTTCTGTAACAGTGCAAACTCTTAAGCTGCCTGAGTTATGGCAGCAGCTGCAAAGAATCGTTCATTGCATGCTTCCTGTCTGCAAATGGAATGCTCCCTTTCAAGTATATATGTGCATTGCTGAAGATCAGTACAATAAAAAGAGCAAGTCTTGCATCCTTGACAAGAACGTGTTCAAGTTTACTTTGGCTTGCCTCAGAATGTGTTGACTGAATACATGAATGAGCATTTCTTTTACCAAACTTTCCACTTAATATACAATGTCTTGGTTCTTGAAATGAAAATGAAGTGTGTAACAATAAAGCTGCAATAATAATTAACAACAATAATCATTAATAATAATTAAGTTAATAATGAACTATATGTGATGTGAAAGCGATTGCTTGTAGTGACGAACGAACATAAGATTATCACCCGACCCTGCAGTTCACCTCAGCGCTGTGAGGCATTTTAGTCTTTCAGCTCATTATTTTGGTTTCACTGTTCTGGTTCAGTCTCATAGCTCGATTGAACAGGTCAAATAAACCCACTGTACGCTACCGGCTCAACACCAAACAGCGGACACACAAAGTCAGTGACCAACTGGTGAGCATAGCGGAGCATTTAGCATAAAGAGTCAGGCATTTCCATCAGATACAAAACCAGAGCTAAAAGGAGAGTGATTATTGGACTTAAACTCATCAGATGACCAGGAACACTACTCAACTGAGGTAAATGTTGCTTTATGCCTGCTGCAGTCAGGCAACCGTTGGCAACATCATATCATCATTACAAAAATGTGTCAGTGTTGTGTTTACAGCTCGGAGCGCCACCCCAAGATAGCCACAAAGGAATCAGTTAATGCAGGTTTATAATCACAAAATCCATTAAAATACAGGTTTGTAACTGTTGTACTGTATATATGCCATGACTTGCAGTACAATACCACACATTCAGCATTGCTAATGACAGTATTTCATACCAGTTAGCAAATATTCAAACATCTAACACAAAACATTGATTTATACAGACAATAAAAGCAATATTTGGTCAATTCCACTCACATTGTCTGGTACAATACTTGTTGTTGTGGGAGATAATACATTTGTTATACCAACAATGTGCAATGTGTGACTGGTTTCATGGGTGAGTAAGCTGTTCTTTGTTTTTATACCAACACTTGATGTAAGCAGGGATCTTACCAGAGACGAGTCAGGCATGCTCTGGATTCTACCAAATATACAAAAAATGATTTCCTACAGATTGTACTGATTATATTTAGGGTATCCTTCACAAAAGGAAGTTAATTGACACACTGTTACCATAGTGACATCCGTTTTAGCACGTTATAGCAGCTTGTGTGTGTGTGTGTGTGTCTACAACCAGTGAAAAAGAAACATTACTGTTTCTAAGGAAGAATCCAGTAATAATCAACAGAATGGGCAATAGGGTTGTAAACACTGCAGTACAATTTAGGACTTTAAATGTTAAATACTTAACTTTTCAACCATTCAGTGGGATTCTGCACTTTCTGGTGAGTGCCCCCCCTAAAGTTTACTGTGACAGGTTTAAGGCCCTATCACCTGCTCTCTGTCACAGGTTAGAAAGATGACTTATTATTTAGAGAGCGGAGTTGCGAGAGGGGGGGCACATCATCTTAGAATTGTATATTTTGCAGATGATGTTTGGTCAGTCTATCTTCCCCTGACATGCTGTTCTCTTTGCTTCTCTTTCCCTTCCTCCTGTGTGTGTGTGTGTGTGTGTGTGTGTGTGTGCACGCGCCAGAATATGCCATCATTAAGTGTGTAAATCAATCCCAAGTCTGCCATTGCAGAGGTGAGACTATGGTGTGATTTTTTTATCCCCCACTGTGAGAGAAAGTCTGACCCGCACAGAAAGATAATAGAGTGAAAAAATTGAGTTAGAATGGAAGGAGAGAAGGAAGAAAAAAATACAAACGGTGGGAAAAAAAGAGACAGAGTCAAAAAGAGGGGAAAAGAATCAGTAACCAAAAAGGAGATACAGGACTCAGAGACAATGAGAAAGTGAAAACATTTAGCTCTGACTGTGAAAAGAAGTGAATCTATTTCTGTAATGTATATTCGACCTCATACACTGTTCTACAAAGCCGCAGCTAGCTTAGAAAACACCAACAGATCAATTTATTATGAGCAATATTTTCATAGTCCCCTCATATAAAATTCCATTCCTCTGTTCACTTTGGCAAAATAGAAGCCACACATCCACAGTGTGTGAGATATTACTGTGTGCCTCGTGAAAATGAATAATATATGATTGGCCTGAGACTGTGGCGCTCCTGAAACCACAGGAAATCATATCCTTCTTCACACTCCTTTTTTCATTTTTTTATTCTTTTGCAGTCTCTGTGTGTGTGTGTGTGTGTGTGTGTGTGTGTGTGTGTGTGTGTGGAGTGGAGTGAAGTGGGGGTCAGTGGTCAGTGGTCAGTGAACTTTTTAGCCTGTAATAGTGGGGGCAGGGATGGAGGGAAAACATCACAACACTCTTAAATTGAATTTTCAACAGGCCATGGTTTCAGCAGGTCACACGGCCGAAAGAGGCAGAGTGAAAAAGAAATTGTGAGAGAGATGGAGAAATAGTGCGTAAAAGAAGGATTGTAGTGTATTGTATAAAGGCTGAAAGGATGAGACAGAGAAAGGAGATGAGAAGAGTCTATTTTATTTGGCATTCAAGTGTGATCACTGCCTGAACTCAAGCATTGCCACTGAAACACACACACACACGCACACACACATTGACCTTTCAAAGCTTTCCACATTTATTATAACCTGTTCTTTTCCCCTCCTTTTCTTTCATTACGGCTCAGGGTCATTTTCCTTAAATCACACCCAAAAGTACAGCGATGAGAAATAGAAAGAAAGAAAGACCACATTCAAATTGAAACAGGTCTCAAAATGGAGTACAGAAGATGATGATCATTACAGTAGAAAATGTCCTATTCATCTATTGTAATTCTATGCCCATGTGCCTGTGCTTCAGCCTTGTGGCATAGCATCGATCAGCCACAACATTACGTCAGCATGCAACAAGCTGCGGTGCTCTGTGTGTTCTGACACCTTTCTATCAGAACCAGCATTCACTTTTTCAGCAGTCTGAGCTACAGAAGCTCTTCTGTTGGATCGGAGCACAAGGGCCAGCTCCCCACGTGCATCAATGAGCCAAATTCGCCAAACTTTTCACTTGCGGCCTAATGTACCCCCCCCCCCCCCCCCCCCCCACACTGACATGTGCCATTGTAACGAGATAATCAATGTTCTTCACTTCACCTGTCAGTGGTCATAAAGTTATGGCTGATCTGTGTATATTTCACTGACATGCACTGCATTTTAAAGACGTCCACATGAATGTTAATGTTCCATTGGATCAATACTGTTTCTGGGAGTTTGATCCTTTAACCTTCTAGAAGAAATAGAGGTACTATGTTTTCTGTAAAGCAAATCGAATTGACATTTTCCCTTCAACTTTTACGTGATGGTGGCACATTACTAAAACATCAATTATAAATTGTGGGCATCCTGCAGGAAATCTGTATCCTACACATGTTCTGTTTCACCGTTTGACTTTCATAAGAAAAACTTTTTAACATTCTTTTTTTTTGAGAGGTCAAATATGGACAAATGTTTTACAGAGAGCGCTTTGATTCAATTTAAATAAATAGCTTGACATTTTGGTAAATACATGTATTTACTTTTAGAGCTAGATGAGAGGATCTATGCAACTCTATCTGGACATTGACTTTGGTAGCTGGTTAGCTTAGCTTACCATAAAGACTGGAAATAGAGCCCGAAGGTAACAAAATTAGCCTACCAGCCCCTTTAAAGGTCACTAATTACGACCGTGCATGTCTTTCGTTAAATTAGTACAAAACCTCCAGGAAGCCTCCAGGAAGCAGTGACCTCTTGAGCCTTTTTGAGCCAGACTACAATGCCACGTTATCATTTGTAGGCTTAAAGGAATATGAAGATCATGGTTTTGAGCAAGAAAGACTGTCGCCAGCATCACTTTTACTTGTGTGTGTGTGTGTGTGTGTTTAAGGGTTTATACAGGAGTAGTGCACACGCATGCACACACAATGATGGTCACATGACCTGCATGTATTTCTAAACAGAACAAAATAAGTTTCATGGATAGAATCTGTTGATTATTCTTTTTTCTTCTCTTATCTCTTATCTCTCTTATTCCTTCATCTCCTCTTCGTCTCTCCTGTCACTCTTTACAGTTCCCTCACTTGATTTGCTTTGTCCAACTCCCTCTTTCTCTGCCCTTTTTCATCTTCATGCTAAACTCTTTCTGCCCAGTTAATCTGAGTTTAGAACTCTTTAAATATTATTCTTTTGGTTTCCCCTCAGAGATGGATTTCCTTTCTTCGTGTGTCCTGCTTATATAACAATCTGTTCATCCCTGGCAAAATAAATCCTTGATGTGGAGACAGAGAAGTGGGGTATTAGGAAGCAGATAAATAAAAGACAAGTGAAAAGATAAGCGATAAACAAGATGTTCTTTAGTTTCCTCGAAGAGAGATATGATAACACACTCAAAGCCTGATGGAAACCTAAGCTTTGACAAAGACGAAAAGAAAAGTCTGCATGTTGTTTTAGTATCAGGTCTTTTCCTTTGAGGAAGGTTTGTCTTCGGAGAGAGTGGTTACTGGCCTCAGAATGACCTTCCAAAACTATACTCCTCCTCTTTCAACCTCCACCTCCTCCTCTTCCAACCTCCACCTCCTCCTCTTCTTCCCTCTCCATCATTATCATTCCCACTTTTTCCCTCTCTCCATCCATCCTCCCATTTCTTTTTCTCATCTCCATCACTGTGAGCTCGTCCTGTCATCTTGTCACCCTCCATAATCTCATGTTTCTTTGTCCTTTGCTTTGTTGCTTCTAGCTCGTAATATTCCACCTTTCAGCTCTACCTTTCTATTGTCTGTGGATCCCTCTGCCTTACAGGTACTTAGAGGACAGCAGAGAAGGTACATAAGAAGGAGCAGTGCGATGTTGGGTATGAAATGAGCTGAGCCACTAAACCTGTAAGCCAAGGTGAGGATGACTCGGAGGATGAAGAAGAACAGTTTAAAGGACATTGTAGAGAATGTATAGAATGCCAGAATGGCATTTGTATTTAACTACAGAAGAGTGCCATTGTGTATTCCCCACTGCCTGCAACAATCCTTCAGTAGCATGTCAAGCAATATAAGATGGTTGCAACAGTACATCCAAAGTAACCTGATATTATGGTGAATTACAGGATCTTCTTCATGTAAAAAGAAAAAAGAATAGGCTGCAACTGCTGCTGTGTGACCAACAGAGAACAGAGGGACTCTCTGTACTGCACCATGTCAGTAGTACAGGCAAGACATGGATCACGGTTTATAGTGTGTTACCATGGCACCACACTGACACCCACTGTACATCAGGCTAGGGTGCTAACAGGGACCAGGCTCACACAAACTCAGGGTCTGAATGTGTTTGTGAGTGTGTGTGTGTGTGTGTGTGTCTGGTGTGTGGAGTAATGCAAGAAGGGCAGCAATGTTAGCATAATGGAAAGGATGACATTTATCCCACAAATTGCCTAGAAGTCAGCAAAATAAAATCCGGTCCTGGCAAGAAGGCTGTCTGGTGAAGGAGAAGGGATTCCGAGAGAGGAGAGGAGGCACACTCTGACAAAATAAAGTACAGTGTTGTAAAGGCTTAATGACAAAGGGAACTACAGAGAGAAACTAATCTCAATATGGTCACAAATGTGTATTACATGATCTACAAATGAAAAATAAGGTTTAGAAATGTGTACAGTGATTTGTATGTCATTTTAGGTACTCACAAATGCGTCACACACGCAGCATTCAGAGTCTTTACTTAAGTAAAAGTGATCTTCTTACTCTGTAAGTACCCTGTCCTTTCAGGGTAAGTACAGAATAAGTACCTTGTACTTACAGGTACGCTGTAAATTAACTGGGATTAGCTAGAGCAGCAAAATACGCAACCAATAACATAGATACACTGGCAACAATAAATGAGACAATACGCTTACCGCAGCATGTCAGCACGGCCTAAGGCCATACAGCTGTTGGTACAGGATACTAACTCTGTAGTACAGCGTAACTAGCAGCCTGTGTTGTAAGTACAGAGTAGGTACTCAGCACTGGTTGCTTCTGGGCACCATGGATATCCGTACCATATTTCAGGGCAATCCATGCAACAGTTGGGATAGTTCAGTCTGCACCAAAGTGATGGACCGACTGACCACCTTTGCCATCCCTAAAACCACATGACTTAGCTAAAAACGGTACTAAAACAATAAACTTCACCTGATTTGTATGTTGATCATGGCGACCATTTCTCACATCACGTTGTGGTTCCTTTGTTCTGTTGTTGTTCATGACTGATCACGTCGAGGTATGATCTCCACTGATGTCCGTATATGCACGTGCACTAATGAAACCTTCACTGTTTGCGCTGGGAAGCACAGGATGCTTTGCTGCTTGGCACCAGACAAAACGCTGATGCACTGATGATGGAGGATAAGTCACAGAAACAGTTACTGTAAGGGTGACTTAGTTTGAGATCAAAAACTACTGTTCAGTTTTACAAACCATTTTTTCAACAGTATCGGGTGCCATGAGTTGCATTATGCAGGAGTTGGATGGCTGAAAAAACGACCTGATTTGCCATCAAGCTCTAATTGGTGCAAAGACACAACTAATGATCGTTAAGTGGGGAATGATAGCCCCAAGCTAACTTTTCTCACTCCATAAGGATATGATACATAATTCATAGCTAACAGCTGAGCAAATGAGGACAAAGAGAGAACAAGGGAAGATACGAAAAGGACAAAAAGGAAGGAGGCTAAAAAATATACATAGACAAAGTGTTTGTATGCGTGTGTGCTGAATGATAGATCCAAGTGTCATGTGCATTCATGTGTGGGTGTGCATATGTGAATTTGGATGCGAAGGTTTGCATGTGTACACGCGTGTGCACTGTGTGTGTGTGTGTGTGTGTGTGTGTGTGTGTGTGTGTGTGTGTGTGTGTGTGCTGTTTGGCAGGCTGCTTGGTGTGTGAAACTGTGATTGAGGTGACAGTGAGCCCGTGAGAATAGTTAGCATCCACCAGACACACAAACAAACTCACTCGCATAAACACACACATGAACACACGCACACACAAGAACAGCAGCTGTTGCTAATTATTAATTCATGCTCAAATTCCTGTGAAAACTCAATGTGGCAACGGACACTGGGGACGGGAAGAGAGAGAGAATGATAGACAAAGAGGGAGAGAGATTAATAGCGGAAGACAGAAAATGATGGAGACAGACAAAATGGGAGGTGGGCGAGATAAGGCGTGTGTGTTAGAATTTTTAAACTTCATCTTCTCATCATACTTTAATTGATTAACTATTGATATTAATTTAATATCTGAAAGCAAAGGTACCTTTTATCACTGTGAAGGAGACTCAGATGTTACACCCTCCCAGGATTGTACTACAGCAGTGCAACTGTGTCTCATAAAATACCTACATCTGTCTGACTGTCACTACAATTCTAATGACGATTCGTTTGATGCAACGTGTTGATCTCAACTCTTGACTGAAAAATTCTATGCCAGCCACAATGCAATACAGTTGTTTTTTAAACATGTACAATAATGGTATTTTAATCAAAAACATGTGGCCTCAAAAGCCAATGAATGATCTTCACTGACTATCATGTTAGCTAACCATAGACAATAGAATCTCTGTCCTCTGTCTGTATGTCTGTCCATCAATTATTGTGACAACCGCTCATCCGATCGACTCCAGACTTGGTGGGTGTATTGCTGAGGACCCAAGGGAGTGCAGTGGTTCTTGATAACGCTGCAAGCAGCCCATCTGGGGACAAGCAATTGCCCACTCCGAAGTGCACACGTTCTGAATGGCCACATGCTCCAAATAGGAGGCTGCTGCTGGCCAGGAACAGGAGGTTGATGTCACTCAGGAACTGGTAGTTGCTGCCGCACAGCAGGAGCAGGGATCAGCCAGACCACCGACTCAGGAACATGAGTAGGCCTAGCTGCCGACTCGGGAGCAGGAACAGGTGCCGGCCCGGCATCCAACTGGGGAACAGCAACAGGTGTTGGCCGTTATGCCGACTGGGGAACAGCAACAGGTGTTGGCCGGGACGCCGACTTGGGAACAGGAACAGGTGTTGGCCGGGATGCCGACTGGGGAACAGCAACAGGTGCCGGCCGGGACATCGACTGGGGAACAGGAACAGGTGCAGGCCGGGACGCCTGACTGGGGAACAGGAACAAGTGCCGGCCGGGACACCGACTTGGGAACAGGAACAGGTGTTGGCCGGGACATCGACTGGGGAACAGGAACAGGTCTGTCACGATGAGTAGTTCAGGCAGCAGTGAAATGGACCCAAATGCAGACAAACTGGGGAGCTCGTGTAGATCAATGATTTTTGCAGAAAATGCACTTACATGCAGGTAAAACAGGAAGACAGGCAGGCTGGAAGACGGAAGGTAAGGTAAGTCCACATACAAAATTACGAGTACCATCCACAGGGGCTAAACAGGAACACGGCAACAGTCACGAAACCAGGGGTGCAAACAAAATGAATCGACAAAGGACAAAGGAAAGTAAAGGAGGGTAATAGGAAAAGGACTAACGAGGGACTCAGGGCCAGGTGAACACTAGAACACAGGTGAAACTAATCAAAAGAGGTCAGAAACCAACAAAGACAGGAGGTACAACTGCAGCATATGCACAAGAGGATAGACTATCAAAATAAAACAGAACATTAACCAAGACCATAGAAGGGGATGTTACACAAAATCAAAATCATTAATCATTTTTCTATTGTACATTTCTTTAGAAACATGACCCTATGCTATCACGTGCTCTGGTCTTGTGTCTGGCCAAAGTGAGTGCAGAGTATGATGTGTATGTGTACAATAATGTGTAGCTTCAAAGGTATGTATACAGTTCTGGTTTAGTTGTACCCAGAACACAGCCAGTGTTCACATGAGCCGTTAGGGTGCATTGTTTTATATAAGGCCCCTGTAGAGGTCTGACTTTTCATTTCTTATCCTAACACATCCCGACCCAGCCTTCAGCAACTCCCAACCTTGTGACTTCAATTGTAGTGGTTACTGAAAGATATAAATACATCTCTGTTGTTTGAAATAAGATTCCCTCTTCTTGGGGTAATTTAACCTTAAATTAACATTTTAAATCCTCACCAGATAGATTTACAACTACACAGTAATTGAGACAGAAAGAAGGATGTTTATCTTAGCTAATGAAAGGAGCTTTTCATTCAGGAGTGAAGCCATCTTATGGACCTCACCTCTGAGAACGACAGTACTGATTCTCTTCATTATGGTATTTATGAAGACATTTGCATCTCCTTTGCATCTTAAATATTCCCTCCTAAATTGAAAACATTGACTATGTAAAAAATGTAAATAAAACAAAACAAATCAGTCATAAGCATTCTGAAATTTTCTTCTTGGTTACTTTGTGTTTTGCTAATGTATTGGATGAATAGCCTTTTCTTGACATTTCCAGGCAATCAATAATTACATGTGCCTGGAATTTTGTGAATTGCCTAAAGTGCAAGCCTTTCTCAAAGACAAGGAACCGTTGGCTGATTAACTACAGAAAGCTTTGCGGCTATTTTGCCTGATTCGAAAACAGAACAATACTAATACAAATAAATGGTGACATTTGAGATGGCTACAGTCAAAGTTACTTTTGTCCAATGACATTTCATTATTACATCTACGCAGAAAGTTTGTAAAATTCTTATTACTTTGGGATAAGAATGTATTGATTGTTATTTGGAAAAATGTAATGAGGACATTTTGAAGGTATGTGTGTGTTAAAAATGTCCTTACAAAGTTAAAGTAGTTAACATAAGTATAGGTAAAATTGATACGTAATTATAATGGAATCGTACACACACACACACATACACACACACACTGGTAACAATATGAAGCTATTCACACAAACTACAATCAGAGCATGTTGCCTGCAGATATTCTTCTAATTACCTAATTTAGCCGCATCTTATTTATACAAATTCTATGTTTAAAAGGGATTCACTCATTAAAAAAGTGCCATTGTTTTACCAGTGTCAAGTTCTAACTGTGAACCAGCTGTAGAAGGTGTTGAGGCTGATTTAACAGTAAATTAACACGTCATTTTAGCGCTAATAACATAGGTAAACAAAACAGCAAAGACCTTGTCTGGTATAGTGGAAGTGAAACACATCTCCAAATCACAGGGAAAGCTACAATATTTGGCAGGTGCTTCAAAAGGGCAGGGAGCTTCATTCTTGTCCAAAATGTGTCATACCTGCCAATGGCAAACGACTCTATAGCCTACTGTATACTATGTGCCTCACATTTAAAATGCTTGAACCACTAGTTCTGTCTCCGAACTTTTATCTGCAATAAAGAATAAATAGACAGGAACTCTGATGATGAAGCCAATATATTTATTTCCAAAGCATAACTACGTTATTATGTAAAGCACAGTCCACTATATAATTATATAATGGGTGCATGGTTTCCAAAGATAAGCAGAACAAAGATGGACAAAATGTACAATTAAACATTCTTTCATTGTTAATCAACCAGTTATTTATCTCCAACTTGAACTTGAGTAGCGTATAGAATCTAAACTTATTGCTAAATTAGTGTTTCTAGAGGACAGCTCCAGCTTTCGTGTGTTCGTGCAACACCTGAATAGCCTACAGCACAGCTGGCCAACCACATGCCACAAAGAGCCAGTGGTCTGCGGGTTTAAGTAATTCAGGGTCTGAATGAACTGAATAAACAACCGTATGTACAGTAGAATGCATGCAGGCATCATGCACTCTTGTTTGCTGACTTTTGCTTACATGCATGGTTATTAGGTCTGCAAATTTACAATCTGTGCAAATTACTGTTGGTACTCCACAGTCAAGTCATTTGCAAGCCCCTTATAGTTATTTTTTAAATGCCATTTTGATGGGTCCCTCGCTAATTTCATCGAGACATTACCGAGCCCTGTTTAGAGGCTTGGCTGCCATAATCTGGAGTCCTTTCTGCTCAAGCTCTGCACTTTTGTTTGATTTGTGATTTGGTTTATGAACCTGCGGAGGCTTTAATGGAAGAGACACACACTCTCTGATCCCCATTATCTACCTTCTGCTGCACAGAGAGGCAGATAAGAGGAGGAGGAGGAGGAGGAGGAGGAAGAGAGGAGGCTAAAAATGGGAACCAAGTCATGGCCCTCGCAAAACCCATCAATGGGGGAAGAAACACAACGATATAACAACGTGGTTGCAGTTAACAACTCATTTATAAATTGAACAATAGACAAAATAGTTGGATGTTAATGATATACTGAGATAGGGGAAGAACAGAGAAGGAGTGATTTGCCAAAAAAACAAAAGTGATGGTCACCTATGGAACCAGAGATAAACGGGAGAACACGCCAAGCCTCTGATGTGCATGTGTGAGGGGGATAAAGGAGCCCGGTCAGCCTTCATAAGCCATTGATTTACACAATCCCAGTCACCTCCTAATATTTCATCTGTGCTACATTTGCAATCTCCCATCCGCTGAGGCCATGAGCCATTACCGATGGCCAAGATCACAGCATGGTGGCCCCCTCGGAGTAATTAGATAGAGAGAGGTGGAAAGTGAGAGATGGGGCAGGCAGAAAAGAGGTGGAGGAGGAGAAGGAAAGAGTAGAGGACAAAAAGGGGGATAATGGAAGAGAAGAAGAGGATGGGGATGAGGGTGGATGGAGGTTTCTCAACATGCCATTATGGAGCATGAAAAGGAAAAAAATCAGAGCTGGGCAGAGAGAGAGAGAGAGAGAGAGGGATTGAGAAGGGGGTTGAGTGAGAGTACAGGCAGAGAAAGACAGAGAGAGAGATATGGAAGGGAGATTGCTTTTCTCTTATTACTCTTGTTATGCCCATTTTCACTGTCAGAGAGATATAAAGCTAATTCCACCTGCCCTCCTTCTCATCCCCTGTATTTCTAAAAGCCCGTGCTCGTTTTCTTTACCCCCTTTCACACGAAGCGTGTTAGAGGCTGTTTTCATGACACCGAAATGAACAGATGGCAATATCAGTCCATACAAAAGAGAGATTTCGTGGTTGCTATCACTGTGACAACAACCCCCCCCCCACCGACCACACGCACAATATATTTTGCTTCTGTTCTGTCGAAGTCAAAGCTCCATCTCCCTCTGCCTTGGTGTACTTCTATCTGACCATTCATCTGACTCCACCCTTAGCCTCTCCTTGATATCTATGTTTTTCACACGGGCATAATCAGCGCTAGCCATTGAAGCCCATCATACCGCATCTATGCAGGCCTCAGCTGGTTGAAGAGGTCTGAAAATTGAACTGGCCGCACGATACTGCTCATGTAACAAGGTGATGCCTCTTTAATGGACAAACAAAAACACAATGTATAGATGAAAGATATCACAAAGGCAAATGCACACACACACACACACACACACAGCCACGTCATTTGTATGCTTCAATATAGTATGAAGCATATTCTTACCCATACATCAGTAGCCCGGTAATTGGGGCATTTCTTATTTAAAAGCATATTATATTTTAACTTTATGCTACAGATAAAAGTCCTAATTATTCCCTGCTGATTATATTTGATTAGTAGTATTTCTCTCCGCATCTTCCGAAATCACACAATCTCATTGAAGGAGTAATTTCCTACTTCAAAAGTTAATTAAGCCAATCAGAGCACAAAGGACTGGCTGTAGCCATGACCCAGCATGTACTATATTTAACGGCCCAAAATTGCTAAGAAAGTTTAATTTTCATTCCTTTTTTGTGCAAAGTGATTCATGCTAATTTCCCCCCTGAATAACTACATATTCAGGGAAAACTTTTTCAGTTCAAACTTAGATATTTCTAGGTCATCTATCTATCTATCTATCTATCTATCTATCTATCTATCTATCTATCTATCTATCTATCTATGCATTTAAATGATCTATATACATCTGTCTACTAATCCATTAACTCTGATGATTTGGTTTGGTCCACAGGTCAGTACATGCCTATATGTGATGTATTTGGGAGGCGATGGTGGCCATTGGTTGCAGCACAAAAGTGGAGCAAAATTGGAGATATGTGATCTTGCTTGGACACTTTTCGCAGCGGCCCGGTGCACCGCAGAGAACTATATAAATGAACTGCAAAGTCCTAGCAAGGGAAAGCCCCTCTGAACGTGCCCAGAATGAGTGGCAGGGCGCTCTGAACACGACTCCGTCTTGCCATCGCAGCAGGAACAGTGGAACCTGAACGAAGGGCTCTGATAGGCCCAGTGGGGAGGAGATTGCTCTGTCCCTGATTGGATGATTAGGGGCTGCGGGGGCTCAAATCAGCCGTTTTCAGGAAGAGAGTGGTTTGGTTAAGTGGATTGGCACTGTGTGTGCTCTTGTGTGTGCCCTGCTTGTATGTGTGAGCTTGTGTGTCGGTGGGTGTGTGTGTGTTCAGAAATAGGTGAGTCCAGTTCAATAAGTGGTATATTAGTAAAGGAAAAGAGTAGCGACAGAGAGCGAGAACCGAAAATTAAACAAAGGAAGGAGTGAGGACAGAAGCACAGCTCTCAATAGGCCGAACACATTTAGAGAGACAAATAAGTAGGGAGGGAAGTGGGAACAGTAGTGTGTATGTGTGTGTGTGTGTGTGTGTGTGTGTGTGTGTGTGTGTGAGTCCAGATTGTGATGGGCTGAGGCTGAAGATGGATGGATGTAATGATAGAGAGAGAAAGAGCAAATAAGCATAAAAATGTGGAAAAGGTGTAAAATTAAAAAACAAAGGAACACAGCAAAAGGAAAAAAAATAGACAGGAGAAGTAGGGGAAAAGAACAGGTGTTTGAACAAAGAACAGTAGTTATTTTAGTCATCTGGTTACCCATGACAACTGAGGGCCTAAGAGGTGTGTGTGTGTGTATTTGCGGGCTGCCTCAATCATCTGTACATACACTCTTCCACTGCAACTACTGTCATTACTAGCTGTTGGATGTGAAATGGGTTTTAGGGACTTGCATGTATTTTGCGTCTCCCATTGTTGTGAAGTCACAGTTCCTGCTAGCTTCTACAGGCAGCGTCTGTGTGGACTCAGTAGGTTTGCTCCGTTTGAGCTGGCGGTCGGAGTACCCCGTCCTGTGAGCGCAGCTGTCCGTCCAGTCGAGAACATTCGATAAATCTCCGTCATGATTAATTATTTTACAATTTGAACATGCTTAGACTTTTGCCATGAGAAGGATGCACAAAAGACAACATTCAACATGTGGCGATATAAGGCATGAAACACATTTCTGTACATTAGAGGCTTCAGGTCATGTAGCATTTTCGTATTATGCCTTCAATCTGCAGACCCATAAGCTGGTATTTCTCATTGTAACAAATATTCCATTGCATCGTTATGCTGTAGATACGTCCTAATTATTCCATGCTGATTATATTTGATTAAGTCATTCTCCTCACACTCTCAGAAATCACACAATCTCATTGAAGGAATAATTTCCTACTTAAAAAGCTAATTAAGCCAATCAGAGCACAAAGGACTGGCTCTTGGCATGACCCAGCATGCATGGCTTTTAATTATCTAAAATTGCTAACAAAGTTTTAATTTTCTTGTCGTCTCTTTGTGGTGTTATAGTAGTAGTTATGTGGCCTAATAATGTTTGTTGTTTTTTTTTTTACAAAATCCAGCATGAGATTTGTACTAAAACTTGAAACTTTGATTACGCGGCAGTGCTGTAAATCCATTGCAGCTTACTGTAAAAGACAAAAGTAAGTAATTCTTCTACAATAAGTACAAACAAACAAAGCAATAGAGACGTGTCAGCTGGTCAGCATCAGGACTCTGAGCCTTGGTTTTTTCTCTGTATCATAAAGCTGCACTGCAGACATGGTATCATGTGTGTAGCCATCTAATTACATAGCTGCAAACTGACATGTATGGCAAAAAATAAAATGTCAGATAATGGAATGTGACCTAAATAATCTCCCAGAGCCCGAGGTTACACCATCAAATAATTTGTTTTGTCATTCAGTTTTGTCAGTCAGTCTAAAACCCAAAGATATGTCAAAATTGTGGATGATCAACCAATCGGTTAGGCCGGTAGCTAGCTAGATCAAATAAAACCACCGGCGATGGGTGTCATTTCAGCCGATACAAGCGATGGTTGCTGACTAAATATGACAAGCTGGCTTTTGACTGTCAACACCAACTGACTGGACTCAGACTGGAACAGACTTGGTCCAATCAGTCATCGCACCCAAATCAGTTGTAATGTGCGTCGCCGCCTCATACTTAGCAAACGGTCAATTTAATAGATATATCTGTAATTCTGGCCTCCATGTCCCGCTTGATTTTGCAGTCTCTCTGCAGATTCTAAATACTAATTTCTGGACCTGTGATCCTGTGTCCTGCATGTTGTTGTTTCTCTTACTGTAAAGGTCTGGCGCATGCTTAGAGAACATTAGCTCTTTGAAATGTTTGGGAATCCCAAGTACATGATCATAACCTGCTGTGGAAACTTGGCCTCCATCTTGTGATCACTGCCTTACCATCCCATAAGCGAGTTTCTAACTGCATGCGTTAAAAACATGCAGCCCACAATTTACAATTTATATCCTTTTGAAATCTTCAGAATGTGAAACCAAAGCGTTTAAATGTGAACGTTAATGGTGTACGTTGTATGTGTGTGTGTGTGTGTGTGAGAGAGAGAGAGCCTGTACAGCTCTGCTCGATGGTTCTCACTCCGTTTTGTTTGTTACATGTGTTTGTGTTTGTTTTTGTGCACATGTTTTTATGCTCTGAGCTGTTTTGTGTGCAAGGGCATTCATATGTATACTGTGTGTGAGTGTGTCATTCTCAGCAGTGTGTCCTGTCCAGTTATGCTGTACAGTTTCTTCACAGTAACAATATTTCCCTCTCTGTACCTACTTCTGTGATTCCACCAGCTAATGAGCCCGTCTGACAGACACACACAAACCGGAGTACAGTCTCACACTGGCACACGCACACACATATACAGTCAGGTCCATAAGTATTTGGACAGTGACACATGTTTTGTACTTTTGCCTCTGTATGCGATCACTCTGAATTTGAAACGAATCAATCAAGATGTGACTGAAGAGTAGACTTTCAGCTTTTATTCAAGGGGTTTAACAAAAATATCACATTAACCATTTATACAAAGTCCCCCATATTCAGAGGCTCAAAAGTAATTGGACTATTGACTGACAAGCAGTTTCATGGCCAGGTGCGGGCTGTTCCTTGGTTATTTCATGACAAATCAAACAGATAAAAGGTCTGGAGTTGATTCCAAGTGTTGAATATGCATTTGGTAGCTGTTCGTGGGAAATCTCAATATGCTGGTCCAAAGAGGTGTGGATGCAAGTGAAGGAGGCCCTCATAAGACTGAAAAAACAAACCAAACCTATCAGACAGATAGCAGGAACCTATCTGGAGGTATAGACCTATACACACACAAATGAGTGTGTACACGTATAAACAACACCCCAAATACTATGAAGAGACACACATTTCCAAATAATCATATGCACTAACCTAATCCCCTAAAGGCTTCACAAAACATACTTTCGGGGGGGGGGGGGGATCACAAGTATCAGTCAGTACAGTTTGTGATCTGCATCATAAACGCCATCAAACTACAACTCCAGTGCACCATTTGTCTAATTAATCACATGTTCAACAGACCGGTCAACTTGCTCGAGGGAAGAACGTGTCACTTGATCTGTTCAGCTGTGACAAGAAAGGAAAACGACTTGTCATGATCAGTGTATGTGTGAGTGATTCCTGTTTTCTGTTACGTGTCCTGTGTACTGCTGGTTTCGTGGGCTACAACTTCGCTTCTCCTGTGTCTGAGTCAGCGTCCTGTCTGACCTTTGCCCTTGTGTGTCCCTGATTGTTGATTGGTTTCACCTGCTCCCAGTGTCCACCTGTCCTTTGTTCCCTCGTTACTGTCGTGTCCACTCAGCCTGGTTCAGTTC
>JAVQJF010055256.1:0-14297 GCA_036023855.1 Gadopsis marmoratus | reverse complement strand
GGGGGGCCGTTATTGAGTAGCTAACCAAAAGTTGTTTGTCGCAGGGTGAACATTCCCCGGTCATTTCAGGTGAAAAATAAAAAGTGCTCGTCCTATAACGCTCACCGGTCCTACGAGGACGAGCCGAAGGCCGCCATATGCACAGGTAAGACTGGAAGGGAAGGTTATGTTATCTGAATATCTGGGGGAAGCTACGGTTTGGACAAGTACACGTCTAACTCTGCCTTTACTGCCTTTCATCGTTGTTTTAAAGCAGCCGCTGGGCTTTAAACATTCTTTTTGACAGAAAGGATGTGCATTAATCATGGGTGTGCTGTTGTTGTTCTAACATCAGTCCCCAGTTCAGCGTTTAAAGGTTAAGTACTGTTTTTATAGAATATTTACTCGGCGGTCTCATCCCGCGAGCAGCAATGTCGTGTGTTTGACGGAATCACACTTGTGTTTGTTGTGGATTTGTAGAAGTCCCAGCAGAGGTTCGGAGCACAGACTCCTCAGACGGGCCTCAGTCCAAGGGACAGTCTTCCCCATCGGACCACCGCCTGTTTGAAAAGGAGGAGGCGGAGCTCGAATGTCCCATACCTGCTCACCCAGAGCCCACCAGACCCCCTGTGGCTCCCACACATCCATACTACTTAAATGGTGAGCTGCCAGCGCATTCATCTCTGCTATACGCCTTCAGTGTAACCTTTAATCAGAGGGCTAAAACCTGATTTGTTTCTTTGCGTCTGTTTTTGTGTGCGCCCTCAGAGCCTCACATGGCAGGATTCCCTCCTTACTACAAGCCGACGTACGCCTGGGAGCCGGGGCCTTCCTCCTACGAGCTCCGGCAGATGAGCTTCAGCCCCACAGTGCTGCAGCACGCCAGCAACCTGTACGGCGCCCACATCAGCCGCAGTCCGCAGCCTCAGCAGCCTCTGGACTGCAGCACGCACTACTCCCCCACCTCCAGCACCTACCACTGTATCACCTGTGACAAGGTGCACACCACACGTTGGCTTCACACCTGCACACGCTGTACAACCATGAAGGTTGAAGCGTCCGTAAAGTCAATTTGCGGATTTTAATTGTTGTTGTGAAGTTTCTCATCAAGGCAAAATTAGAGCGTAAATATATTTTCAAAGTGGTTTCACTGAAATTCAGTTGGGTTTGTCAGCCACCTCCGTTAATGGACCAGCTCTGCTTTAGGTGTTCTCAACGCCCCACGGACTGGAGGTCCACGTCAGGAGGTCGCACAGTGGAACGAGACCGTTTGGCTGCAACATCTGCAGAAAAACCTTCGGCCACGCTGTCAGTCTGGAGCAACACATGAACGTCCACTCTCAGGTATACCATTGACTCCAAACGCTGCGCAATCTAAAACATCAGAAGCTACTTACAATTTAATGGGGTACCCCGGAGATTTAGTATTGCACTTAAATAAAGTTTGGGGACTTAAATTAAAGCAGCAGAGGTAGAGATATTCAGACATTTAGTTCCTAGTATGGGTCAAGTTACTACACTTCCCATAATGCATCGTATTTATTAGACTCTCTGCCTGGCAAATGCCCACATCTTTCAATCAGGACGCCTCCAATTTGTAACACAGGCTCTCTGTTAAAAACCAGTCTTCTCCATGCCCCTCCAAGCTGAGATGACCCTGGCGACGTCACTATGACGTCAGGGTCATCTATCCATAGAGCTCATTTTGGCACATTATGTTTATGTTTTCACTGTCCGCGCAGTGCGCCTCAAGATGAGTAAATCAATTTTGATGTGTGAAGTTGGTGAATACGAGTTACCTGAGGTAGATCTGAGTTAAGTTCAAAGTTTGTTCATTAGTTGTTAGCGTCATTAAACATGAGGCAGTACATTTAATAAGGCTCAGACATGACGTTCAAGTACTCAGTTGTATTGACAAAATGGTAATGGCTTATCAATTTACATTAAGTTAATTTAAAGGTCACTAATCAAGGATTAGGTTTTATAGTGTATAAACTGAATAAAAGCAACTTTTGATCATGTCGCATGATCATGGTCACTTTTGAGTTGAAAAAAATGCAAAAAACAAAAAAATGCTGATTGAGATCATCGCAGGTGATCAAAAGCACCAGGACAGCTGCTAAATGGACCTCGCAGCGAGCGAGATTACTTTGTCAGCCGCTATTTTCAAGGCCAAAAATGACCTTCTGAAGTGCACCTTATCTGACATCCCGCGCTTTTTGTTGACGAATGCGTGACACTTTTGTCTCTGACCAGGAAAGAAGCTTCGAGTGCAAGATGTGCGGCAAAACGTTCAAGCGCTCCTCCACTCTCTCCACACACCTGCTCATCCACTCGGACACAAGGCCTTACCCCTGCCAGTACTGCGGCAAGAGGTTCCACCAGAAGTCGGACATGAAGAAACACACGTACATTCACACCGGTAAGTCACGGTAGATTGCTTTACAGGAGGTGTGGCCATATTTTCTTATTATACTAAAATAAATACAAACTGTCCTCTTGCTCCTCTTGCTGTAATCATCTGCTTTCCAGGTGTAGCAAAGAGGAATTGTTTCCAGGTGTAATATAACTACTGATAAATCAGAAAAAGAAACTTAAACAAATGTGCTGTGGATTTGCATATCTGGTTTTCCTGCTTCACGTAGGGCTCTGTTAAAGGAACTCTATCCTGTCAACATTTGCTGCCAATAAATGTTTGACAAATCTGAACAATGGCATGATTCTTCACCCATGCACATTAATGCAAATATTTATCTTTCTGGTGAAAACACTTGGCACCCTTTTTGGGAAGGAGGGCAAACGTGATCCTCCAGGAGCTGTGGAAGGGGGCAACTGGAACTTCTGTAGGCGAATTAGATTTGATTGTGTAGATTCCTCACTGTTTTGTATGTGTTGTATTTTGTAGGTGAAAAGCCTCACAAATGCCAAGTGTGTGGTAAAGCGTTCAGCCAAAGCTCCAACCTGATCACCCACAGCCGGAAGCACACAGGCTTCAAACCGTTCGGATGTGACCTCTGTTCCAAGGGCTTCCAGCGTAAGGTGGATCTCCGCAGGCACCACGAGAGCCAGCACGGCGTTAAGTGAAGACCAAGTGAGCAACAACAGTCTAAACCTAACAGCGGCAAGTGTTTGTACAATAAATCTCTATGAAGACAATAAGCTGATATTGATGGGATCTAGACAGCTGGTGTATTTTGGATGGAATAGTAAGGGTGAATGGAAGAAAGAGGAAGCTGTGAAATCAAATTCAAACTGAAGGCGATTTAACTAAAGAAACATGTATAAAGAATAAATTGAGTAGTTGATTCAAATGTATTATAAGTTAATATATTGGAAGTAATCTTTTAAAGATGTGGATGAATGAGGAAGATGTGCTAATGCCATTTAGATTCAAAGTAAGCATTTGGCCTTTGAGAGCAAAAAACAACACGAATGTCATTTTTAGTGTCATGTAATTTATTTAATTTGTGCTTGAGCAGTGTAATGTGTGTCGGTTGGTGTCTGCGTGTGAGTTGATAAATAAAGGGTGAACTGAGCTGGAAACATTCGTTGGCTGTTCTGTTAGAATAGAGACACGCAAAAGTGAGATACAATATGCAGTCCTTTGTACCTGTAAGGTAAAACACATGCGCACTGTTTGTCTAAGACGACAAGATGAGCACTGTAAACATACTTTTTTCTCCCCGTTCGGCTTTTTCTGTGTGTTTTTCTGAGTCACTTTCCTGTCGGAGCAGGATGTTATAACTATGCTACCATGGCCCGGGGTGAAAATCTCTTGCGGGACCAGAGATAGTGTGTAATGGAGTGATCCTGTATTCAAATAACACCTGGAACACCATGCAAATCCAAGGCCACTGAGCTATTCATTCCTGGGAGTCGACTGGAAAGCAGACGAAGGAAGGTCAGCTGGCAGGGAGACATTTAATTCGGTTCGATGCGCGGCAGCGTCCTTGTTATTACACGAGAGGCAGAACCAACTCTATAATCTCAGTGAAAAATCACAATTGCACAAACTGTCAGCAAGACCATAATGAATTTTGGCCACTGCTGCCATTACAGTGCAACGGGTCTAATGGGATACAGGGATTAAGAAGAGGCTGTGGAAGAGGGATTGATTACTTAGTCAACCGTCACCACACCCAGCCAACCTGTTGGATTTTCTTCGACAAACAAACGGTGGCTCTAATGAAGACTCACCACCTTCCTCAAACACCAAACCTGTTATGACATTAAGCTGCTCGAGGCAAATCAGATCATCACCTGGGCCATTTAAATCTGACAAGAACTGGATGAAGTGCAGTCAGAAATTGTAAAAACCTTCTCTTAAAAAAAAGTAGAGACGTTAGACCAACTGCTGATGTAGCATCTCGATGACAACATATCTTTTCAGCCTAATAGGTCCGGAATGGGATCTAAAATCTACTTGGATCATCAAGCTCATATAGAACTTCAAAGATCATAATTTCACCAAAAGTGTATTCACCTTTGTTTTGGCAGTGGGAGTCACTGCTGCAGAAATCAGTGTGGGGAGAGAGGAGGCATGAGGGCTTACTGTCTGGTAAACAAATCTGAGGTCTTTATGCAAAATGTGTTAATATTACCAGGGCAACAGTGTCCGTTGGGATCCTCTACAACAGTTAGACCTGCTGCAGCCGCTGCTTCCTGGTGTGAGGCGATGGAGCAAATCAAAATCCCTGCACAGGTAACCAACAGGAAAGAGAGACAGGATCACCCTGGGTGGGACTAAACAAACAGGACATGGGTCCTGAAAGGGGAGGGGTGGGGTGCTGCGGGGGAAGCCTGGGGAGAAACGGGAGAAAATTAGGAAAATGGGCAGGTCTTGAATGCATGCACCTGAAGCATTCCTTCACTGGTGTACAGGTGCATGTGCGTGGAAGCGCTTTATGCGGTGGAGACTGAGCCAACAACAGGAAATGATTAGAATTTATTTTAAAAGTGTTGTTTGCGGTGTCCATAGCGTCTGCAAGAGGTTACTGCCTGAACAGTGGAGCAGCAGAACAACCTGATACCAGAAACAGACCAAATCTGTTCCATTCAGCAAAGACCAACCAACCAACAAACTGTATTTTTCGGTGCTGTGTATCAAACACCTAATCCAAATGCAGCTCTGTCTCTGTGTCACACCCACACACACACACACACATGCACACACACACGCACATACGCACACACTTACACACACACATACACACGCAGTACCTGGCAAAGACATGGAGCACAGAGCTGAAATTTGTCTTGCAAATAAGTTCTATGCAAATGAAGCCTGGCCAGTACTGTGGAAATGGCTGAACACGCCCCGAGACATCAATGTTACATGCATGGAAAGCAGAGCGGGAGATCCCCGAGAAGGTCCTTTCTTTCCCTGAGAGATCAAAGATATGTCACAGGCGTCTGTGTCATTATTTGCTCTTGTAGGATACCTGTCACTAAATGGACCTTTTGTCACATCTTGTATCTCCAACTGGCTCTTGTTTTGGACAATCCCAAAACAAAATCACTTTTACAGCTGTAGGACCCGGATTAGTCCTCTGTTCCTCCTGTTTCTACATTTAATCTGATTCAATGTCAGCTGCGTCAGCAACGTAGGATTCAAATTATATTTGTCTATCTATCTCAGTGTTTATTACAAAATTTGAAGCAGAAACCTTCCCTCTCCGTGAGATTGAATTTGGCAAAGCAATTTGCGAACATGTAAAATGACAAAGAAAGAGTATGAATCAAGAGAAATGACACAATCTACAATATGTAGACTTTCTGAGACAGCTTGAAATTCACATGTATTATCGAATTTATTTATTTATTTATTACAAATAATACATGACGTAATTTCTATTCAGCAGCACAGCAAAGAGGCCAGAAAAGATGTAGCTGCAAATAAGCAGGCCTACAAGTCTGCATGAGAGGTGTTACTATAAGAATTGTATAAAAACAGTAGCAGATTAACCAGAGCTGCTGTGTAGAGGGCTTTCACAGAATATGCAAGTGCAAAGAAAGTTAAATTAATATAACACATTTTTATTATATGAGCCAGCTTGCAGCATCGGTTGGATCCTCAGTCAGGGCCCTTCTGGCTAAGGTGGCAGTGCTTTGCCATCAGGGCCCCTCGGCTATGGAACGACCTGCCTGTGGAGATAAGGCTCACAGAATCAGCAACTTCTTTTAAATCACTTCTTAGAACCCAATTTTATAGACTTGCTCTTATGTGATGTAATCATCATGCCATCTTTTTATTGCTTTCACTGTTTTTATTGTTTTTATCTGCATTTATCTATCATTCATTTTTGTCTTGCCTTTGTCTTTCATTACTGTTTGGCTTTCTCTTTAATTGCTTTCTGAGTATCCTGCTTTTGCTTTGTCTGTCAAAGCACTTTGTAAACTCTGTTTTTAAGGTACAATATATAAAGCTATATAAATAAAGTAATTATTATAAATAATTTCATTAATTCAGAGGCAGTAGCCAAACCTTAACTTGGTTTTCATAAAATGTTACATCATTATTATAAAGAATATAAATATAGACATTAGATCTAAAAAAAATTATTACTTAGAGCATGTATTAATCAATAGAAGAAAGTTTGATACGTTGTGTTGTAAAAAGTGATCCAGAACATACACAATTTATAAGTAAAAAACAAAAATTGTGGCATCTTTGACACTTTGTTTTTCAAGCAGGCAGAATCATCCAAATAGGAAAAAGACAACTGTCAGCAGATTTCCTCTGTGTGACTGGACACAGGAAGATACTGGATGATCACGTCCGCTGCTGTCGTGTGTGGTAGTATTTGATTGCCAGTGACACCGTGTAGCGGTTCAGCACCTCCTGCCCTCCCATAGATAAGTGCGGTGGCGATGCGTACGAGAGGCCGCGCCTACAAAGTGTCCTACAAGAGTGATGAAGGGAAGAAAAAAAGACAACACTTCCTGTGGTTGCCTGCTCTGGGATTTAATCATTTATTTTGCAAATGGGCAACACAACTGGGTGCCGTCAAGTTACATCCAGTGTGTTATCATTATAACAAGAGGCCCAACACACACACACTGCAGGAAACAGAAACAAAACAGCTTGCCAACTTGGGGCATCGTGGGTACCCAGTGGTGTTGGATGTAGTCACGTGGTGAGTAGTATTCTAGGAAGCACATGCCATCGCCTTCTCTCTGTCCCTGTTTCCCTGTCAAAGCTGTCTGATTAAACCAAACAGGAAATTACATACAAATTGACATTTTCAAATTAAAGACATGATATTGCTTAGTAATGAATAATATATTTTTTTATTAGAATTTTTTATGTATTGATTGTTTTTGCTTTATAACATAAAGAATAGGAAAGCAGCATCATTGCAAGCAGATAGTCTACTGCAGTGATTCCCGACATGGGGAAAGGGTCCCATCCTTTGGGTCACAAGATAAATCTGAAGGTTTGTGAGGTGATAAATGAGATAGGAAAGCAGAAAATGTATGCCACTTAAAATTAGATTTATTTCTTCAAACACTCCCCCTGGCCTTTGCTCTCTTATTGCTGTCTGAGGATGGCAATTATCGGCAAGTTGGTTAGTCCAACACTTTGATCCAGACTGAAATATCTCAAGAAAGTTTGTACTGACATTCATGGTCCACAGAGGATGAATCCTAATAACTTTTGAGATCCCCTGACTTCTCCTCTACATTTACCGTCAGGTCAGGTTTTTATGTTTTCCATCCATCCGTCTCAGTTGCACTTTGTGTTTTGTGTTCATTAGCAAATTATCGTGATCACACGCTAAACTAAGATGGTGAATGTGGTCAACATTATATCTGCAGGACATCAGCATGTTAGCATTGTCAATGTGAGCAAGTTAGCATGCTGACGTTTAACTCAAAGCAACGCTGTGCTTGAGTACAGCCTCTTAGTTTTTGTAAACGTATATTACTGGTTAATTTTTTATTTTCCGGTGTATAAAAATTCAGATAAAAGACGGAAACAAATTCAATCTTTGATTACCTTGGTCATTGTGCACAAACATATTCAGACAGTGACGTGGCTCACAAGTAAACATTGCTTTGTTTCAGCGGTCACAATTCAAAAAGGCTGGGAACCACTGGTCTGCTGTACTGCAGATCTTAGTGGTTGCATGTAATTAACAATGTACTCCATGTGTTGCTGCGTGACAGTCGTGGTCAAATCTTCATATCATAGCCACTTGTACAGAAAATTACAGGAGTACAGCGAAAGCAATCCCTGATTAGGATCTTTTGTTTTGCCTATAAAAAATGACTAGGATTGGTGGGCGTGGCCTAATGTCTACATCACATGTCCAAATAAGGCCATACACGCAGAAAGCCTTTCAGACGGACAAACAGCTTCAGGGCCACAGGCTGGAGGTGAAATCTGAGGACAGCAGGCTCTTTCAGGGCAAACCGGGCGGTGGAGAGCGTCTGATAGCCTTATCGTGGCCTCACCACACTGTAACGGCTGGAACAGGCCAGCAGAGCTGCAGGGAGGAGCGGACAGGCCGTCCACTCAGATAGCACCAAGAGCCGGGCGAATATTTCATGACGTGGTTCCCCCTAGAGACAAAGAGAAAAGAAAGACAGAAAGAGGAAGGTCGCTGAAATCTTTACTTCACCACAGCACACAACAGATTGTCAGTCAAAGCTTTCAGTATTTACTCTCCCCCTCCTCCTTATATCCCTCCCACAAAATACTCAGCATCATAACACTGTGATAGGCCAGGATGACTGTCGCCATTTATGTTTTTATTGAAGCTCTGAAAGAGTTTGCAAAGTTGCTATGGTAGTATGCTTCAATTCAAATCTAATACACAAAACAGAACCTAATAAACTCTCATGAACACAGAGCCGACAAAACAAACTGAGATTGAAAAGAAAAGTAAATACATTGAAGATAAACAATTCATGAAAATGCCCAAACAGGACCCTGCAGTACCAGTAACCCACGCTACAACGACCATCCTAGAACTGTGTGATGAAGGGTGAGAGTTAGCAGTAACCAGTGAATGGGGTTTAAAGTTTCCTAATATCCTCAGGTCTATTCTTCAGAGCTAACCTGATTCTTTTAAGGGCGGCGAGGACCTGACAACTCGGCTCAGATGTTGTCCAGTGAGCAACAGGCATTTTGACTGAAAAACCTCAGGCGATGCTAATCACATTAACGACGGTGCCGTTCTACAGTATTCAACTGCCACAGTGAGCATGTCATTTACAATTCAGGTCAATTTTATTTATATAGCGCTATATAATAACATAGTTATCTTGTAGCACTTGTTAATATAGAGCAGGTCTAGACCAACTCTATATGTATAGACCCAACAATTCCACGTTGTCAGCGTTATTAATTACACCAGTGCCTTTGCTGCCATGACAAGACATGACGCCTGCTGTGAGAAAGATGAAAGTCTTATCTGGAGTCAGATGAAGACTCCGGGACATTCAGATTCATCCTTGCGTATCTAGAACAGAGACTGATCCAGGAACTGCTTAGCCTAGCTCAACGCAAAGACCAAAAGCAGGGGGAAACTGTTAGCATAGCAACGTCACAAACAAATTAACAAACAAAAACATGTTTCAAGAACTTCCAAAAGACATGTGGATTTTAATCAGAGGCAACCCCACTGTGAGGATAGCACGCAGTCTGCACACAACGTCGGACTGTGTCCAGTGGTTGTTGGTAGAAGAAATAGCTCATACGCCCACCTTAAACAATAATGTCTACTTGCTGCTTATATGCATGCTTTATTTCTACATGTGTGAAATAAGAATCAAGAATGAAGAATTTATTGTCATTCCAAACATGAGGTACATGAGAGAAACGAAACTAAGTACTGAGGTGGAACAGCAGTTACAAAAACAAATCTAAAGCAGCAGTTAGTATATTAAAAACAATAAATAAATAAACAAGAATCTCTAAAACCTAAAACTAAGTATACGATGCAAGCAACGTTGCGATTGATATAAATATAAATATTCTATATTAAATATTCACATACCATGAAAGGTGTATGTGGGTGTTACTGCACATAGAAAAAGAGTCGCTGATGTGTGTATATTATTGCACATGATGCAATGTGAAATAGACAAATGTGTAGCTGTTGGAAGGCATGTTTTTCCACTTATCTTTAAGTTAAGATAGGCTAAATGTGTCCCAGACTGGAGATGAAATACAGTGTAACCAACAGGTCAATAATTCTTTAGATGCAGTTCAACATCTCGCACACGAGAGCCGAGCAAAAACAGCGTCACATTCTCGCGCTGGCCTCCAATTAGGGAAGCTATTTTCCCACATGAATGCACTGTTCCAGCAGACCTATCGGTTGTTTCGCACTTCCAGCTGCGTATTTTCCACGCAGACACACGACAGAACGAAATTCTAAAATGACTTCACCAAAATGTCACACTGTTCTCTGAAAAGTAACAAGATAAAATGAAATCTAATAAAATCCTAATACTCCCAAAACTTAAATGAAGGTGATTTAAAAAAATAATCTAAAATGGCTATAGGCTCACATTGTCAAAAATCCAGCGTTGAGCCTTGCACTGCCTTAAAGGCACGAGAAAAGAGGACAAACTAGAATCAAAGTAAACACTGTGTCACTTCAGACAGCAATTGCGTACATAAAAGCATCAACTTGGCAAACACACAGACAACTGTTTCTTCAGAGTATTCCTTCTTCTCTGAGGGGATTTCTGGGAGGGACAGCACAAATCCTCTTCACTTAAGGTCCCTCTGACAACAGTGGATGTCTCCTGACAAAATAAAAAAAAATACTCTTAGCGGCTGTTAAAATGCTCAATCTTCAATATAAATTAAAAACACATAGGCCAATGATTTAGATACACTCACAGCATTCAAGAAGATCTTTCCTTTTACTTGTGTTGTTTAACGTTGATGGGAGCCAAATTCCTTCCCTCCCACAGCCACAGAAGGCCCTTCACTGACTGCATCTTCTTTGGTTATACACCGCCATCACGTGGCCAAACGTGTACATCGACTTAATCGTGAGAGCTAGGCAACATGTTGTTTTGTTGTTTTAATTGCAAATAAAAGGAGAACATACAATGGAAGGGTCAGGGAACACGGATTCATTTGCATAATGTAAAAGCCGCATTTAACACCGTAATAGTGAATATGTGTATAAGGAAGAGAATATACTAGAATAAATATAGACTCATTTCTAATACAATCTAGAAGAGGATTCCACCTGACTACCTTGGGATGTCAGAGTTATAACTCTGCGTTTAGATAAATATCATGTCATGTCTTCGTTTTTACAGATTTCTTTCATTTTTAAGAAGTAAGGCAAAATGTCAGAAAAACTCTAAATGATCGCAAAGTTTTACTGTTTGAAAGTTTTCTTTTAATTTTGAATGTAATGTAATGTTTTTGAATTCCCTGACGCAGCAAAGCAGCAAAGCAGAGGGGATCTGGGGGGAAATATATGCTGCGGAACTATATGTGTCCACCGGCGTTTCCGCCCGGTGTTATTTTGCACTTGGACGCACCGTAACGCCGGTGTAACGGCGGCGGTGTTCTGAGCGGGTTTGCTCGCGTGGACTTTATGGTTGAACTGCAGCGTCCTTCGTGCCAATTCAAACGCAGCATCGCAATTAAAAGAAGCCAACATGGCGGAGTCGGAGTTGAAGCTGGATTTTACGCTGAAAGAACTGACTCTTTCCTGTCAGGCTGGAGACGTCGATGTGCCCGGAAGCTCGTCCACCGTGCCGCTGCGGGACAACAAGCTGGTGTGTGTGGAGTATCCGGCGGTGGTCACCGGCGTGGACAAGATGCTGGAGACCCTCGCCGGGGAACAAGGAGTGTCAAAGGTAAGCAGGCCAGACTTTCAGGCCTCGGCGTTTATTATCTACACCGGCGGAGTCCAGTTCACAATGTCCCGGGTTGTTCTGTAGCTTTGTGCCTTAGTTTGACGTAGCTATGTTAAAATAGCTACATGTCATAAACCGCAAGAGAAATGACTGCTAGAATTTTCACTGAAGGTTATATTTGTAATGCTGAAATGTGCAAATGTACAAATTTCAGTATAGTACAGAGTATTATTACGGTTTTATATACCGCATATATATATATATATATATATATGTGTGTGTATAAATACATACATATGCATATTATATTTTTAAATTATGTTTATTCATTTTCTTTCTTTATTTTTATACACATAGTCATGTGGGCCCACTCTGCTCTACAAGCTTGTGGGAATGAGCACTGAAGGAGATAAGTGTGGTTTGTACCACATTACTTTGGTATTAGGTGTACTGTGTATGTAACGATAGTTATGTTTTTGAATGAAGTCAAGTGGCTGTGAGCAGATAACGGTCAACGTCTTTGCTCTGGCCACTTCATCATCATAATTGTAGCAGAATTGCACTAATCTGACCCGTGTCTGCATTTCTTGTTGATCCCATAGACCTTCGCTCACCCCAACAGGCGTCTTGAGCTGCGTTACCGACCTCAGGACCCCTTCTGTCACTCTCTGTGTGGGAACCGCTTCCCGTCAAGCAACCTACTCCTCAGAGTGCGGCGGCGGGTGCGAAAAAAGGACCCCAAGGACGCTGAGATCCGCATGGACATACTCGGAGTCATAGGCACAACATACAAATTCCAAGGTTAGATTAAAGGTCCTCATAGTGTACGTCCTGTACCTTTTGTAGATGTTCTGATTCCTCTTCCCCTTATGTCAAACAATGATCTGTTTTCTTTTTGCAGGGATGGCAGACTTTCAGTGCCTCGCTGTGCAATCAGAAGGTGGAAAAGACACGACGTTGTACAATAAAATCATCCTCCGCAAATCGGAGAATCAAGAGTTCTTTGAGCAGCCCGTGCCTTACTTTCTTCCCCCGGCCATCTTCTCACGCCTTGACAGTCCTGTGGATTATTACTACCGGCCTGATATTTATCAAAAGTCAGTGTGAAGCCTGTGTGGGAAATACCTGTACATCATTTACTCGGTCAGCCTTACAACTTCTGCTAAACAACGAAACTACATGTTTATGTTCACTGTAATGCTGATGCAGCTTGTCAGGGATATATTTGTAACATTTCTCCTCCTTTCATTTTATAGCCAGTTGCCCATCAACAAGAAGAACTTTATTAGTTTGAATCGCGCTCGCCGGCCCCACAATGCCATCTTCATCAGCTTCAGTGATCCCACTGTGCCCACCGAGTGTCTCGAGGCGGCCGCGCTCAACTGGAAACGAGTCTGCGTGAAGGAGCATGATAAGCAGGCCTATGAACAATTGAAAAAGGTACGTGTGCTGCTGTAATCATGGCTGCCTGGTTACAGACACACCCTCTGATTCCCAGGGTCACTAGTATAATGTAAAGGAACATGTAATCCGAGGCACTCTGACATAAGATTAAGTCCTTTATTGTCCTTTATTATTTAAACCAGAGTGCCAGGAATCCATCTAAAGGCTTTTTCAGACAAAATGTAAGTCAGGGCTCTTTAAATGAAAAATAGCAAACCGCAAAAGTAAATTAATTCACGCTGAAGAAAGCCTAGGCTGACAATGCTCTGCTATATTTTTGATTAGTGGATCGGAAATCAATCAACACCTTTTTTGATGATTGATGTATCATTAAAGTCACCTCTTAAGCACACATGTCAAACAGTTTTTGGTTCCAGCTTACCCGTTGTGAAGATTTGCTGCCTTGCTCTGTTTTATTTAACTGTAAATTGAATATGTTTGGGTTTTTGAACTGTTGGTAGGAAGAAATAAGCAATATGTTGACATTTCCTTGGTCTCTGGAATATAAATAGTGATATTCATTTATAAATATATTCTGACATTTTATAGACTAAAGGATTATCCAAAAAATTGATAGATTAATTGATAAAGAAGCCAATGGTTTGTTGCAGCTCTAATATTTTAAAATAGTTTTTAATTTCTTTTGTCCTCCTGGGTACAAATCTTGCTCCATAGTGCAACTAGTGGTCAAAAACTCCTACCGTGAAAAGACTCTTTATTTTTTCTTGTATATTTTGGCTAACAACATGCAGTGGCTGTTAATGAAAGCCAGTTCTTTTGCCACCAGCACCAATTTGGACATTCAGTTTGTTCAGCGGCGCAGCCAAACCATCATAAACGACAGTCTTCACTGCTGAAATGTCATAACCTCCTGAGACCCAGTCTATTAATTTATGTCCTCTGTATTGGTGTCGCACATTGGTGTTTGGTCTATATCTTTTGACTCATTTGAGCTACCCTACTAAGTCCTGGTGTGCTAAATAGAGGACATCCTGGCATTTCCAATGATATCTCATGTGTTTGGGTGGAATGAGGGG
>JAVQJF010055255.1:0-23809 GCA_036023855.1 Gadopsis marmoratus | reverse complement strand
TGTGTGTGTGTGTGTGTGTGTGTGTGTGTGTGTGTGTGTGTGTGTGTGTGTGTTTCAGGCATTAGGCAGCAGTGGCTCTGATTCCCCTTGACGGAACCTTGGTCCATTGTCATGGAACATTAGGCCTGAAAAATTCTCCCTCTGCCCTGGATCACTCTGGGTTTCACATCTGCCACACACACACACACACACACCTGTCTTTGCAGAATTGTAAGGACAGCAGGCAAGAACATGCATCCTGGGAACCACCATTTATGAGGGCTATACAGAGCTGAAACAAATCACGCAGTATCTTGGAGTACACACACACACACACACACAAAGCCTTTCATATAATGTGTTTGGTAAGAAGGATGCCACACATACCCTAACAGAGTTGAGGCTAAAGACATTACTCAATCAGAACTAGGCCAGCTTCATGAATGCCTCAAAAGAACAGATAGTAATACATTTGATGATAATTCATGCCCAACAGAGCACAGAGTGTAACTTTACGCCTTTAGGGTTTATTTCATTCAAATGTGAAAAGATGGCCTCAGTGCTTTATTGTTGCAGTCCTTACATTTTTTTTGTCTTTTGTTTTGTTGTACTTACTGAAAAGATTTGTATTGTATTCCCATTTACTTCAGTTTTATCACCTTCTGTGTGTGTGTGTGTGTGTGTGTGTGTGTGTGTGTGTGTGTGTGTGAGAGAATGTGGAAATCAGGGCAGAAGGACACACCTGATCCTCTGACTGCTTCAGACACACACACACACACACACACATTTATGGGTGCATACAGATTTATTGCCATAGTCTGCTGTCTAGCTCTCCTTGACTTCATCCTCCGACCCCCCATGGCCAAATCAATAAAAATGTGGTGGCAACTCATTTCACATATACAGACACACGTGTGAAGGAGTAGAGTTAAGGCAGCAAGAAAAAGCACGGACGAATAAAGCCCCCTTTGAGCATATTAATAATTTGAGACGGTATGTTCAGATATCATGCCAGTGTAACCATGATTATTTTATTTATTTATTATCTATTTCAGGTGCCAGGCTCTCACCTCCTGGTGTGTCTGTGCTGCATTCCCCAAAGATCACCTGTCAATCAAACAGTGTGCAGTGGGCACAGTGTGGTACTATGATGGCTCCTCACTCGGATTTCCTGTTGAGCAAGTGTTTTTGTTTTTTGGCCACGGTGGCTGTAAGCTTTCACTGCACATGATAAATACTTTGTTTTTCTATTAATTCCACACACACACACACACACACACACACACCTGACTCACATATCAGATAAAGTTCACCATACGATCCCTGGATTTTTCTGTTGAAAGACTCTGACATGACTCTTAGTCAATAATAAAACTGCATTTGATTGCTGAAAAACATTTCAGTAACAGAACGATAGACAGGCAGTCAGCCAGCCAGATAGACACAGACATTTGCATATACCGATAATGGTGTTGAACATTACATGATGTGTTTTGATTAAATTAAAATAATGCAGTTCTTTCGCCTGGAAGTTGGAAATTATTATGAGAATGATATAAACATTTGCAATTAAAATGTGCAAATTGATGTGAACAAAATCCATTGCCTGCCCCTTTAATGAAAGTCAATTCCAGTTGCCTAATAAGCACCAAATAAGTGTAGATGTTAAGGTATTTATTATCATTAATTCTAGGTCATTTCCATTTCAGGGTAAATAGATTATCCATGCTCTACACTGAAAAGTGAGCACATAACATGTGTGGAAATTAACTAAAAGCACGTATTGTTAGACGTGACATGACGGCACAAGTGCAAGTGAGTACATAGTTAGAGTTACATCGTGCTCCATTTTTGACTGCTTTTGCTTAATTACGTGTGTAAAGATTTGCCACACGCAGCCGAAAGAGGGGCATAAAGGTCAGGACAGCCAGCTGAAGGCTTAAACTGGGATGACGTGATTAAAATACAACAGAGAGGGAATAAGAACATGGATGTTCAGTGTGGAATCTAAGAGCGAAACACAGCTGAAAGCATTAAAGTCCAGGACAGTCAGGACAAGCATGAAAGAACATGCAAGTTGACTAAATGTAATTTAAATGGCATCGCTGTACATTTACACATACAGTACAGTTTAAATGAAAGCAGTAATCACTATCTACTACCACAGGGAAATGGTGGTTTTTACTCTAAAATGACAGACCTATGATCAGTGGCAAAACCGTACAACGCACATACAGTTATCTGAAATAGATATTTTACAGTATTGTATATTTTGAGTTACATTTTTGACAATTTATTTCAGATTTTGGCCATGCTATTTGCAGGGCTCTATGGATGCTAACTTTTCATCTAGAGCCATCACCATGTCACTACATTCCCAGCAGCCTCAGCTGTACTTCATTAGCAGATGCTCGCATGTTAACGTGATACGTGTTAGCATCGTCACTGTATGTTTCTTAGCATCCTGCTGCTAGAGTTTAGCGTAAAACACAAAGTGCAGCCCTAATGGAGCAGTTAGCGTGGCTGTAGGCTCTTAGTCTTGTTAAAAGATTAAATTGATGAACTGTCACCCTTTTCCCTCCCACATAAACATAATATGGAGCAAAATATGACCTCTTAATGGATAAGTGGACTTTCCAATTTCGACTCATGTAAAATATTCATGTTTGTAGGTTTTGGGTAAAATGTGAAACCGATTAAAAACATTTGCAATGGATAATGTATCTCTCAAATAAAGTGCACGTGGCCAGGGTCTTTTAAATGACCTGCACCATACACCCCAGCTTTCAAGCCCACACTATCTTAATATCACGTTGTCCATTTTCTTCATTTAACTTAATCCTCTCTTTGATGTCCTACAATGAAACGTCTCCAGATGCAAAGACAGGCAGGCTGTTAGATCTCTGGATCAGGTGCTTTATTGGTTAATTGTCTTAAAAAGGGACACATCCATTCATGCATACATCTTTACGTCTGAACACACACACACACACACACACACACACACACACTTCCTGTGGTGAGATTAGTTATGGTTATGGCTGGCTGACTGAGATGGCTCAATCCTCATTGTGAATGCATTCTAAATAAATGGCGTTGGTGGTGTTACTTTGTGTGTGTGTTGCCCTTGGGCAAGCTGTCTTTCTGATGCCACGCAGCTCTTAATGCACAGTACAAAGGGTAATAGGTAATTAATATGCAATACACACTAATGTGCCTCTATGCGGTTGTGCGAGTGTGTCTGTGTGTGAGGTTAATACGTAATTAATATGCATCACACACTGGCAGCCTAGGCAATTAAAGATCCAGCGGTGTCCGTTGATGCTTCTTAGCGAGCGTCCTCTTTAATTGGAAACATTTCATTGTAAACAAGTTGATTTATAGGAATGGCTGTCGTTTGGTGGGATTAGAGGGAGTAAGTGATTAAGGAAGAGGGAGCGAGACATAATCAAAAGGGGGGAGGGTGTATACAACAGAAGTTAAAGTTAAGGGCTCAACTGTGCATCATTCATCAATGTTGGATTTAAATGCATTTATATGGACACAGACAAAGTATGGATCCAAATATTGAGGCGGAACAGATACATAGAAATCACAGGGTCAAAGGTTTCTTTCTGAAGACATGAAGGCTACTTTCAGTACCAGTTGTTTAGTTGGCCAACTGATCTGATTGAACTGTGCTTCAAGCTGTAGAAAGTAGAAAATGGTCTGCAGTGATGGATAAGAAACTTGGAACATTTTACACAATCAAAAGCAGCAATGCTACAATGTAAAAATACTCCATTAAACGGAAACTGCAATTTCCCCAGTGAGGGACTAATAAAGGAGTAGCTTCTCTTACTACAATGCAAATTCATGCTTTCAAAGTACAGAAGCATTTCCATCGAAATGTACTCAAGGTAGCAAAAGTTCTCAATATGTATGCATTGGTGTATATAATAATATAATGTATTATTGGCTTAGTACTTATGCAGTTACATTAAATTTTAAATATTTTATATACCGTAGGGTAGTCTACTTGATAATAATGCATTATATTATACACTTTGTTTTAAGTTGTGCATGGAAAATTTGCTGCTGTAGATTAAGCGCAACTAAAGAGTACAATGTTTCCGTTTTGACATTTAGTGCAGTAAAGTATAAAAGGAGAACAAAATGGACAAACATACCTCAAAATTTTACTTCATTACACTACTTGAATAACTATCCTTTAACTATTCTTACTGTAGTTATGTTCCACCGCTGCATATCGAACAGACATTTACAAATCAGACAAAATAAGAATAAAAAGCCAAATGGCTCACGCTATTTGTTGCATGCGACATCCCGCTTATATTTCCATCTTCCCTGTCGCTCTTCCAGCCGTACACAGATTCAGCAGGATTGACATAAAAGTAAACTTTGACAGAAGAAACACAAAAATGGTAAGGCAGAAGCTCAATACAATGCCTATGCTGTTAACAGATACTATTGTGAACTAATAAACCAGGCAAGGAAACACGGTAAATATCCTGTTCCTGTATTTGTCCCACTGCGCCGTACTGGCCTTGGAAACATAAACACAGTGTGTGTGTGCATGAATGAGGGTGTCATACCTTCACAAATTAATGTTGAATTACTGCGTTTGTGTGCAGGCCTCTGCATGTGTGCATGTGTATGTGCCCATGCATGCTCATATTTGTGTGTGCCTGTGTGTGAACACAAACAAAGCCAGATGATAATACCATAATAATATACAATCAAGTCAATGGGGTTTTCCTGTCTATTGGATGGCAATGGAGCTCATTGTTCAGCACGCATTTATTCTCACAATCAGGCCACAAACACAAACCAAGGGGTCAAGCAGGTCATTATAAGCTTTCTAACATTGTTAATTGTCCCATGAAAGTCTAGCAGGGGTGATAACATTAGAAATACATCATAATGATAAATCAAGTGTCAAGTAATGCCTACCAGATGTGTTGGTGAAACAATTCAATCAACAATGACACCAGACTACATATTAGACTTCAGCATTTAGCCGAGACACCCATTTACTGGAAAGAATTACTCTCCAGCAAAGGGCCAACAACTGCGGACACAAATTGCAAGCGCCCACAGATTAGGTGTACAAGGGTCAGGATCTCAGTGCCATTACAACACCCCTGAGACATGTGATCTCAGCAAAAGGTGGAGAGGTGTCAGGTCAGACGTACATGTGAAGTGCATGCACGTGAAATTGGTTTGCGAACACAAGTATACAAGTATGCAGCACATTTGTGTTTCTGTGTGTGCGTCCTCTCTTACATTTACCAGATGCATGCTAATATGTTACTGTATGCAACTTTGATGCCATTACCAGGAAATGTTTTGGTGTATTTTCTTTTTTTTTTTTTACATTACAAGAAAATATCAGGTCATTTAAAGACATATACAGGTGTTTTTCCAGTGCTCATCTGCATTTGAAATGTATAGCTAATATCCTTTTACAATGGCTGCATACGTCCACATTTTCCTAAAGCAGCAATGTAAGTTTCAGTTTGTAAATGACAAACTGAAATTCCAAAGTTCTTCCAAAGAGTGGGATGGACCTGAATTTTTGTAAGTGTGCATATATGTCAACTTCACCATGACCTCTTTGAGACTAAAGGAGGTGCAAGGACAACAGTGTAACTGCTGTGAATTATTTCGTAAAGTATATCATTTGGAAAACCCACCACCTGACCTACATGCAACAGAGGTGTCCAGTCTAACCAGTCCAACAAGCCACCTCTGACTGGGACTCTGGAGGCTAGCAGGCTTTCATGGAAAAAAGATGCCTCTGCTGAATGAAGCATTGTATTAATATTTCACCAACTGCAGGAATGTGTGCGTCTGTGTGCTCTTAGATCTTTGTGAGGACACTGTGGCTGGCCCACATTTCTTCAAAGTAGTGTTTGAGGGTTTGATGGTAGGATTAAAATTAGGATTAAGGCAAATGGTGGCAGGTTATGGCTGGACATAGGAGCTAGGCAATGTACTGTGTGAATTCTGCTCCTTACAAGATTTGTGTGCATGCGTTAGCAGAGGAAAGAGTAAAAGGGAGGTGCACTTCTAAAGTAAAGTCAGTTTACCCAACAAGCACTCAGGAAGCACTTTAGATGTCATGACAGCATCACCACGTTGAGATGATCGGGTGACGGAGAGGGGCTAGGGAGAAAAACGGAGGAGAGGGTGCGATGCAGGAGGAGAGTACAGAGTGAGAGAGAGAGAGAGTGTAGTAAAAGAAATCAGGACCAGCTTCCAATTGAATAGGATCTAAAAAGATGAATGGCAGCTCTTTCTGCAATAAATCCAGTCGATTCATATTTCAGGAGGTGATGGAATCAAAAAGGCTTCCTGCCACTTGCAGATTTATGGGCTATCATTCACCATGCTGCTCTGTCTCTTGAGCATCTCAGGAACATCATAACTACTATATTTGTAAAGGTTACTGAATACTGTACACACTGCACTAGATACAGGGGAGAACATATCTGACATGTGATGCCACTGGATCTTTCAGGTCCACTGAGATTGCATCAAAATGTTGCATCCCCTCATTTAGGCTGCACTCTTGCATCCATGGCAGGGGGTCTAATGCTGCACGGCGAACACTGATTTTAAAATATACAGCCAATCAAAGGTAGAGTTAAAATTAAAATAATAAAGATGGAAGAAATGCATGAAAGAAAAATGTATTCAATGTTTGATTTTTTTCCGTTTTGCTGGGAACCCAATAAAAGTTTTGTTCGTACGGTAAAAGAACAGAAACTACTAGTCTTTAAGTAATACAAATAAAGCAACCCAAAGCAAGGTGGTGTTGCAACTCAGTCTCTTAACAGCACATTAGGGTAATGATATTGAAATAGCAGACGCCGCCGTGATCACGTTGCGTATCTCCGACTGCAATACCCTTGTCACCACACCCTCAACCGCAAGCGACCCACGCTGCAAGCGCGAGTCGCTTGTTCGCTATCCCATAACCCCCTAGAGGGAGAAGGCAGAAAGCTTCCTCACATTACTACACCACTGAGACAGTTTCTGATGGCAGCACCACCACGACCAGATTGAGTTTGACGTATGCTGCAGTGACGTCTGACAGGCAGGAAAACACAGAGGAACATCAGGGCGGCCGTGGCACTGAAACAAAGTATTGTCAAGTGAAATCCAGCTGTTACCATGACACACTTAGACACTCCGTGGTCAACAAACTGCTCCGTGCTCTTATTACTCTTCCAGTGTGCGGCACATCACTTATTACTCCACGCAATTCTTTTAATTGATGAAACCAACAGTCGTCCTCATTTTCATTTGCATTCTTCGTCTGCTGTCGTCCTCTTTCCTTCTCCTACACCCACCCCCCCCCCCCGACTTCGCTGCCCATCTTTTACACCTCCAAGCCTTTTTTTATTCTTCTGTCACGTGAATTCAGTGCAGCCTGAATCCGAACACCACAAAGCTGTCAATCCCAGGATTCCATTCAGCCCTTATTTAATCTTCACAACGCGGCATTAAGCTCTTATCCCATCATTCAAACGTTCAAGTCAGCCCTCATTTCGTCTTTCCAACATCCAATGTAGCCCTTATTCCATTATTTAAACAATGAATCCAGCACTTATCCCATCATTACAGTATGTAATTTAGGTCTTTTACTATGGTTACAACATTTCACTCAGCTTATATGCCATTTTTCCATCATCCAGGGAACCATATTCCAGCCAAGATTCATTTCAACCTTTAATCTGTCATTTCAATTATTTATTTAGGCCTTAATACATTACAGCAACATTATTTCAACCCCAAATTCCATCATTCCAACGATCCTTTACGCCCTTATTTTACCATTTCTTTTAAATGTTTAGTACGTGCATGGTTTTGATGTTGATTTTTTGCTGAACGCAATTTTGGAACTTAAGTAAAAAAATTGTTTTGGCTATATGTACTTCATTTGAATATCAACCCCAGGACGAGTAGTTGCCGTCAACGCAACAACTAATGGAGATCCCAGTAAACAATTTCAACAGTCATTCACAGAATATCCTAGTTGTGATCAGGCTTTTTGAGTATCCTGTTTATGTGTTTGCACATGCAAACATCATATCCTACTTCCAGAAACCCATAACGCTGCTGTATCCTCAACTCCCAACTAAGATTAAGAAATGATAAAAATATGAATGAGCAAATAAAGAATATGATAAATGATGGAATGGCATTAAATTAAAGTTTGGTTTTAGTATTGTATTGTTGCTCATCTTGTATAACTGGTCATATCAAATGAAGATCATCAAATTCAGTAGAGGGTTTAATGCCGTCCTGGCAGCCAGACTAAAAACATGGTTAGTCCTCATGCCCAAATGATAACGACATGACAGAAATTGGCTAAGAATAATATATAAAATGAAAAACATAACCAGGTTTCTCATGTTCCCTGTAAATGACATAAACCACGCTGCACTCCATTTAGCCTTTATTCCCCACAGTCCTTCTAGTATTCATTCAGTCTACATCACATCTGCGAGGCTAAACTCAATCTACAATCCCTTCCTTCCTTCTCATCCATCTCTTCATCCATCTGCCCACGTCTATCCTCAGTTCTCCTTCCTCCCTCATCATCACCACACCACTGAAACAACACTCATCCATCTCTCTGCCCTCACACCCTGTGGTGAGAAATCTTTAATTTATCCTGTGTCCCCTTGTTTTGCCATCACTTAGTAATCCTTCCGTCCGTCCATCCATCCATCCACCAACCCACCCACCCATGAATGTAGTCCCCCTCCTCCCCCATTCCCTGTCTTCAGTCTTGCGGGGCTGACAGTGCTGCAGGCTATCACCAATCATCCTAGCTACAGTTGTGCCTACATCCATGCATCTCTGACACAACCACATACATTTACATGTCATCTGACACAATATTACCTTCTAAGACTGGATCACCACATGATTGACATTTAAATATATTTACTTTCTATGTATCTTTCCCTCTTGCTATGCCGATACTTAAAAATGAACAAATACTAGAAAAAAAGATTATCACACGATGCTGCGCTATCACATGAAGAAATAACGACAAAAAAAAAAAATCAAACACAGAGGCTAACACAATGCAAATCCATGTTCTTCAGTATTTTGCCACCGTGGAAAGCCCTTAGACTGTGCTGGTGTACTGTGGCTGATTTTTCTATTAATAGAATAAAAGTACATATGCACTTTTGAGAGAGATGTGTGTGTGTGTGTGTGTGTGTGTGTGTGTGTGTGAGAGAGTGTGAGTGTGAGTGTGTGTGAGAGAGAGAGAGAGAGAGAGAGAGAGAAAGCGGGGGAAGGGTAAAAAGTTGGATTCTTGATGGAGAGAAATGGACAGAAATGGACAGATCTTTAAGGGGGGGCGGCGGAGTGAGAGGCACTGGCAAGAGCATAAAAGAGAGGAAAGCGCTAATGTAGGTGGCAGCAATAAAGAGGAAGAGAAAGCGAGAGGTATGGAGAGGCAATGAATGATGGGCAGTCACGACGGAGTGAGAGAAACATGAGAAAAAAGAAAGAAATGCAAGAGTGAGAAAGAATTATAGATATGAGAATGAGAGAGTAATGGAGAGAGGGGACGAAAAAGACAAAGAGGAGGAGAAAGAGCTGTCCATAACGAGTTCTGTCCTACATCCGCAAAGGCTGCGTTAAATCATGCTCTACTAGGCAGCACAAAGCCAATACAGCCAGGACCCACACACACACACGTTTTCTCTCATACGCACGCATTGCACCTGCCGCCCACTGATCCACACAGTCCACAGAAAGACAAGCATGCTTAAAACACCAACTGAAAAGGCCGAACAGGCTATAAAATAAAATTTGGTTATTAACAATGCTCCATGTCTTTTTTAAACAGCGCTACCCTTTTTAAAAACACACTGACATTACCTGAGAGGGCAAAATAGACATAATAGTGTGGAAATTAAATCACTACACTTCCACATCTGAAAAGCAACCCCCCCCCCAAAAAGAAAATAAAAAATAAAAAGACACTGAATGCACTACGCTTCGCAGTATGGAGCCCAGGCACTCTTTCAACCTCCCAAAAGACAGAATTCAACACTTCACACTCTGAGAGACTGAAATGCATATGAAAGTGTTTGCTAAAGCAGTGAACACATGGTAACAAAGCTGAGAGAGACGAAACCCTGCCAGGTTTCTCTCTGTAGATGCTTTGAAAGCTGTCAATTTAACAGTCTCATCTGCATATAAAACTGTAAGAAACAAAATCATCTTGTAGCGTCATTAATTTCTGGGAGTGTGTTCTCCTCTGACTACTGTTACTTATGTTTATGTACTTCATTTTGCTGTATGTATGGACCTAGAAGGGGGAAGAAAGAATATATTTTACTTACTAAACTTTGTCACGAGGTGACCTGCCCGGATTGCAGGCAAAAAAAAAACGTCGGAGTGCACAAGAAGGAACTCAGTAAAATAAAAAAAAAATAACAGGCAGAAGCTCCATGTTTTCAGTAAATAATTTTCACTTATTTTTTCTGCTCAGACACACACTCACACCTCTCCAAAACTATGTGCAATATAACACACAGCTGGCACAGCGTGGAGATCTTCAGTTTGCTGACCTTGTGAGCTTCTCTGACACTGGTGAGATGTTTTGAAAGATTCACAGTTTATTCAGCGACATCATGAGTAGAATAGCAGTAAATCTCCAAACCCCATGTTTTATTACCTCGTTTCCAGCTTTCAGATTAAAAACTTCCTCCATTGGATAAATTATGACGTATATGGAGAAGAGGAGAAGAACCGCGGAGCCAGAATGAATAATTGTGCCACAGAATTGACACTGATGACAGTGAACAGGCAGCTGATGTAGCCACCAGCCGCCTGTTCACTGTCATCACTCACACTTCCTTTGTTGCTCCTTGCCTTTCAATATGTAAACATGGACATACAGTTTACAATACATATACTGTGAATAGTAATTGATTGGCTTAGTTTTGAGCCCCCCCTCAAATTGATTTTGCAGTCTTCATCTTAGTTGTTAATAAGGGGGTCTGAGACATCCTGTATTTTGCACACTGTGTAAAACGTTTAACCAATGGCAAAAATCTGCATGTCACACAATTTCAACTTACTGGGAAGCATAACGCTCATTAAATGGAGATCAGTTAAACGTTCTGCAACCTTAAAACTTGGTTTTGTTGCAAAAGGAGAGTGAAAGCAGGCCATGCTGCATGCTGTCAAGTACTTGAAATGCATGGTGGCAGGATAAAATTTGATCAAACTAACACCCTAACGCTCGTTTGTGAAAAGTGGGTACAAAAGGAATGCCCTTTTTTCTTCTCTTTTAAGCTCAGTCGACACCAGAAAAGAGTCAGTTGTGCTTTTCATTCATGTCTCATGAAACAGAAATACGGTTTTAATCTTAGCTGCTGTCCACACAGACACAAACCACTTCTGTTTCATACTTAGCAAGTCTTTCTATCTATGGAAAAATGAAAAGCACATTATATAGTTTTCTAGATCTTGTGAATAATTCTATTCATTATTTAGCACATTGTTATCTGCCCACTTGAAAATTTAAAACTCCTCCATGTTGCTTTTGGTGTAATATGACAAATTTGCATAATTCACAGTATGCCGATGATACTGTGGCAGAAGGGAAAAACATACAAATATTACTATAAACTAGTTAAATTTCTCTTTTCCTTGTGTAAGATTCTGTGCCTGATTTCAGAGTTTTTAAAGTGCTACTAAAACACATATTTCTTTAACTGCACCAGAGTGTACATAAACAGAGGTATTGCATAATGCAGCTGATTTATTGTAAATAAGATATTACTGTTAGCACCATCAATGCAATTTTGCGGTGCTTTGAGCTAAATGCTAACGTCTGCATACTAAAGCTCACAATGACATTAATTTCATGCCAAAGTTTATCAGGTATAATGTTTATCATGGTCAAAATCTTAGTTTAGCATAATAGCATACTAATATTTGCTAATTAGCAGTAACCACAACGTACAGCTAAGGCTGATGACAATGTTATTAGCTTTGCAGGTATTTGGACATAAACCAAAGTATTGGACACATACATTTTTTAACCTGATGATGGCACTAGAGGAAACATTAAGGCTTCACCAAAGCTATTACAATTCATTCTGAGGGAGACGTGAATATCTGTGTCAAATTCCATGATGATCCATCCAGTAGTTGCTGAGATATTTCAGTCTGAACCACAAAATGTCATCCCCATAGTGAGGCTGGAGGAAAATTTTGGAGGTCATCAAAGACATTAGGATCCATCCTCTGGGGAGCATTAGTTTCTGTACAAAATTCCATTTGTACAGACACCAGACTGAGACTTTTCAGTCTGGGTCAAAATGGTGGGTTGTCGACCAACCGACCGAGTGACAGCTAGTTTGTCAGTCGCCATCCCTAGAGCCACGCTGCTAAAAACTGGACAAAACAAAACTGCAGTCTACAGTATTTTGTGTACCAGTCAAAGTAAGAGATCTGCAGAGCCCCAGAGCCCATAGTTAGAAAAAAAACCCACTTATTTACATGGAAAGTATGCGTAACACAAAAATCCACAAGATTGTATTCATTAATTAAACTACAGCACGTGTAGCGTAATTCTGAATATTCTGTGTAATTCTTATGATCACCCATTTTCATTCACACACATACGTCCCTTTTGAGTGCAGTATTGTAGTAGTGGTGCCCTACAGTACATGGCATCCTCAAAGATGTTCAGATTCCCAAACTGCACATTTAGTTGATGTTTTTTAATACACATGTCTACAGCCTGTTGTTGGGTGGCACCGATATACACAGTACAGAAGGAGCGCTTATCTATTACTGCTGGACACCAGAATGTTTTTTTTTAGCCTCGTCAGCCACAGATCTGTAACACTGTACAGTCTGTGGCAGTATGACTGCAGGCCAGTGGCATACTGACAGCGATTTCCTAATGATCTCCTCCACAGAGACTGTATGTCTGACGAAGTTAAGCTAAAGATGGTGCACCCTTTGATTCACAGCTACTATTTTTTTTTTTTCTTAACCATGTAATTATAATGAACTGCTCATAGCCAAGAGAGGTGCTGGCTTTAAAAAGGTCAGGATTTACTGTTGGATCTTATGAAGGAATTGTGTGATGAAATCAATGGAAAATCAGATCTGTGGAGAGCTCCCTGAGAACACTGCTGCCATGCACGCCACCAACCACCCTCCTCTTACATTCAAGCCAGTGTCTATTGAATGCAGTCACACAAGCTTTGTAGCACAGGGATAATATAGGATATGTGGAGTGTATCTGGAGTACTTAAGCCATGGCTAGTTGGACATGATTTTAGGCTACAAACCAATATTCATGTTTTCAGTTCAAACTGCAGTGGGCACTGGAGTAGGTTTAAATAATTATGATTTATTACTGTGATTACTAAACTGCACATAAACACTCACTCAAAACCTTGCGCAAGTAGGAAAGGCAAAACATAAAGTCAATCTCTTCAAGAGTTGCCCGTTGAGCAATCTTTTAGTTCATCGCTCGAGACTGACACCTGACCAGCAGGGAATTGTGTGAAGAGATGAAACCCTCAAGGGCTACCAAATAATCACACATTTCAACGTTCTGTGCCGCGCCGCTTCATGCCGCCTACAATAACTGTTCTCTGGAATTCCTATGAAATTTTGCCATGCCACTCAGAGCTGCTCTTGGTTGCGCAAGTAGAGTCTAGGGTGAAAGTCTGAAAATGGAGTAATTTCGAGACAGCACAGAAGAAGATTGGAGAGGAGTGAGGGAGAGAAAAATACAGAGGCCCTGGGTGCCCGTGGAAATGGCAGTTAAGGTCGGGGATGGGAATGTTTGGGCTCGAGTCAGAGCAGAACATCAGCTGTATGAGAGCAGCAAAGTGCTGCGGGGCTCGAGGGAATACCCTCCACTAAGCCAGGGTGAAACACACACACACAGTAAGAAACACTGAGTAAAAGAATAAAAACATCCGTGCGCACACTAAAGCACACAATACAAGCATGTGCACGGATATAAAAATAAACAAAAAAAGGTTGCAGATAGCAACCCAAAGGAGACACGTGCAAGTGCACTCACAAACCTAAAAAGGACCAAAAATGTGAGCACTGGACAATGATTTAAAAAAGTTAAAAGCAGCAAATTCTTACATTTAAGAATTTGTTTGGCACTTTGGCGTAATAAATGACTTCCTGATGATTCAAATTATACAGACAAATGTTTAAAACGATTCATTGTTTTAGCACTACTCCACACGCGTACTTTCCCCTCTTACCTTGACAGGATCCGTTGATTTCCTCAAATCCTGGCTGGCACACACACTTCCCGATAGGCACCAGCCATTCTCCCTCGGTGCTGCAATGCATCCTGGGAGGCTCAAATAAAGGCAGGGAGTTATTGATGCAGCGGCCCACTACCTCCACCAGCTGCGAGGCCTCTGAGCCCGGGATGGTGTCGGGGAACTCGGCCAAACTCTTTACCAGAAAAGGGCAGCGCTTGTAGAAAACACGCACGGAAACTAAAGCTATACAGGCCCCCAAATCCTGGAATGCCAGGAAGAAGCCCTTCCGGATCAAGGGACCTAAATCACGAACTTCAGTGTTAAGCTTCATCACGCGGTCCCCCAGGTCCAGCTCGGTGAAGCTCTCGTCGGCTGCTATGGTGTCAATTTTGATATATCTGCTTTCCTTCATCGCCCTGTCTTCCTCTTCTGTCATCCCCGTTCCATCTCTCATCTCTCCTTCCTCCATTTCCTCCTCGTCCCCATCCGTTTCGTAGTAATACATGTTAAACGTCTCCTTGCAGGTCCCAACCCCCCCAGGTAGGCTGTTGCAGTCTCTCAAGGTGAACTTGAGCTCGATGAAGACCCGCTGGGCGCCCTCGGTCAGGATCCAGTTGGTGTGGAGCCAGTTGTTCTGGTTCTGCTCCATGACCCGGCACACTTGGTAGGTGTGGATTGGAGCATAGTTCTCATCCACCTCCCCGATTTCCTCCCACTGATGCAGAGAAACGAGGGAGATAAAGGAAGAGAGAGCAGAGTTCCTGAATACCGAAATGTGTGGAAAAAACAGAACGTTTGCCCAGATTTGCACTCACATTCTTTGATCAGACAATTTCAGATTTAAATCATCATTTTGGCTATTTGGTTATTTGTTTAGAAAAACATCCTTATAATATTAAAAGGAAAACAAATTTCTAATTTTGGTGTAAGTGCCAAAACTCCTTTATGGTACCATACGTACAAATACTACCGATGTAAAGAGAATTGAGAACCATGAAAATGTAGTAAGAATGAACTACAGTAAAGGCTTAACAGTGGGGAGGAAATTATATAGAGGGTGTGTGTGTGGCTAGGTATAGATAGCAGAATAATCCTCATCCCTTCCAGCTCATTTCCTCCTATTGCAACAGACAGAAAGGTATGAGATAGTGTTCTAGTGTATACAGGATATGCATTTACCCTGAATGAGGGGTGGCGTTCCTGTCAGCGAAAAAAAGAATTAACGTGCACTTAAAAAGTGTGTTCATCTGTGTGTACTGCATAGCCATGCCTTTGTAAAGTGTGTCTGTGTGTGTATTCATTCCTGCCTCTGTGTGTGTGTGTGTGTATATGTTTGCGTGTGTGCATATATGTAAATGATTCTGTCAGTGTTCAAGCTTGTGTGTGTGTGTGTGTGTGTGTGTGTGTGTGTGTGTGTGTGTGTGTGTGTGTGTGTGTGTGTGTGTGTGTGTGTGTCAGACAGCGGCATTAATTCCCTCTGCAGGTCTCCTGGGACTTGGCTATTATCTGCATCACTAGCACTCTCCCATGGCTAATACAGGCGCTTCATCATGTCACTGTAATATGGCCACAGGGACCAGACTATGATCTGGTGTTATAGTTTAATAGCCCATATTAATCAATCCTTGCTGTAGCCATTGTGTACAACCTTCTGTCTTTGTCTTCACTCTCTCTCTTATCTCTGTCTTGTTCTCCATCTGTCTTTTTTTCCCCCCATTCCTCCCTGCTGGCTCTTTTATTTTGTGGTTATTATCACTCAGTTTCTAAACCTTTTGTGTGGCCATTTGTGTTTCTTTGAGAGGACCAGCTACAGATTTAGAGCTTCAGAGTGAGGACACTTTTGGAAAGTGAGGACATTTCAACCAACTTCATTTATTCAAAAGGGCTGTTTGGGGTTTGACACTTTTAAACATAGCTTAAGGCTGGGGTTATAGTAAATGCATTGTGTTATTGAGGGTCCTCGGGTATACTGTAGATGCACAGACAGATCCGATCTGCACGTACTTGTGTCAGTTCCCATCTTTCACAAACTCCAGCCCAGTCAGTCCCAGCGCAGACATTAATCCTCTTACATAGATCACACAGATCCACCAGCCTGTTCTGACTTTTACACAGCTTAGCACACACAAACGAATCATTACTGGTAGCCCAGCAGGTAGTTTACCAGACGACCATCTCTAGTTTTGCCTGGAACCTAATGGGTTCAGCATGTGTGTATAAAGCGTGGTTGAAATCGTTGCCACTGGAAGTCCTCCCACTCTGCAGCTCTACTGTGTTACCAGTGTTTGATTACTAATGTAAAAGGGGATATGACACTTCCAAATCTTTAAACAGAGTCATCAAACTATGATTTAACACAGTCCATTTGCAAGTAAATACCCTAAAAGTAATAATAAGTAAGTACCATTAAAGAGGGGATTCACACCTCTGCTTTTAAACACTGATTGGGAGGGGAGGGCATATAGGAGGGAATGTCATGGCTTTAAGCATAGTTTTCCAGGAACAAGCTGCTTTCAAGGAATTTCAAGTGTCTATTGAACGGAATTTAAAGATGACTGTACATGGTATTAGGGGGGTAGGCGCGTCCGAGGTCAAACACAAAACTAGGTACAAAGAGCAACATACCAACACTGCGGGGTTAAGTGGTATCCAGCCTTATAGATACTATCGGATTTACCCGCTGAACCATCAGATATCTGTTTCTGAGATTTCTGCTGTTTCTTTCCTTAAAACAATATCCCGGTTTCTCAGAATAATGCACAGTTTGCTGTGGAAAGCTCTTACACAAATTGTTGTCCGCAGCAGTGTAAGAAGGACATCATTTCTTAAAAAGGAACGCTTCCGACATTGTTCGGATCTTTGAGCGACGTGAACAGATTTCCATTTGCTCACATTATGTTCAGAGACAAATATCTCCTCACACCTTGACACATAAATCCAAACTTAATTGCATGGCTAAACACTGCTAATCTTTGATGTGACTTTGGTGAATTGATGCTTTAATTAAAAAAAAAAGGCAACAGATTTAGAGATTTTGGTCCCAATGGTGGTAAATGGTGCCAATAATCAGATACTCTTAATTTCAGTCCTTTCAAACCCTCTCACACAGCTCTAACCTCATCCTAGTTTCTTCCTGCCCTTTCCCTCTTTGCTCCCTACATTGAACAGTCCCTATAGGCATCCTTCTAGCTCCTCATTAGAGTGCGTGTTGACTACTATGTGTGTGGGAGTGCGCGTGTGTCAGCGTGTCACATCCGTCAGCAGACCCCCTGTGGCTGTGCTGAGTGCCCTCCTGGCTATAAGTCCATAAAGCTGTCTCCAACTTATTATTACCGCCCATTACCGCTGACCATCACGGCGCTGTAATAGAACTGTCCCTCTCCCTTCTCGACCCCCCCCATTTCTGCCTCCATCCCATTCCCTGTAACATCCCTCTTCTAGAGCCTCATTGCTCTGCCTTTTCATTTCATCCATGTCTGTCATCATTTTCCCGCTGTGTGTCCTCTTTAATTATCCAATCTTAGGTCTAACCTAGAAACACTGTTCGATTGCTTCCCCCTTACTCCAGCTCACCCTCCTCCACTTGCAGCTTCTAACTTCCTGTCTTCTTCCTTGTCCCCAATTTCTACTTCTACTCCTCCTTCCCTCCCTTATCTCACATCTCCCCTTGTTAATTCTCTTATTTTTCTCCTCTCTCCTGTTCCTTTTACCCCCACCTCGTCTTCCCTCCTTAATGGCACTGTAATGTCCTATGGGGGGTAAACAGAGGATTTGCTAAATAGCATGAGCTGCAGCACTTCAATTCACTAAGCAAACACTCCTCAAACAGCCATGCCGTTCCTTATTAGGGACAGACAGTTTAGGACCCTGACTAACCAAGCTTTTTCTTTATTATTCTGCCCCCTCTCTAAATCCTCATCAACCTCATCTGCGGTCATCAACCCACTTCTAATTTCGCTTTCTAGATACTTTAAATGACACAAACTTGTCATAGACTTCTTGCCCAAGAGGACATCTCTCCACCTCTGTGTTACACTACACCACTCTCCACATTGCTAAGAGGGCTCAAGGCCAAAATGTACTTTGGCCACCTGGTGGCTATGATACCTTCAAGACAAACTTCCAAATTAGATTTTAAAAAGGGCACTTCTTAAGGTCTTTATAATTTCAGTCTATATTGTGCTTGTGTATAAAGAAATCTGTGTATAAAGAAGATAAGAGGCCCAAACTCTAAACATTTAAGTTTACGGAGATGAGGAGAGAAGTGTCCTCACAACTTAAGCTCTTAAACAAAGATGTTTTACAATCTACAGTTTTCTCTTTCAACCTACTGTGTCAGTGTCATGCTGTTCACTGAAACTTTTCATAGTACTTCAAGGTCATCCATCAAATATCAAATACTTTTTAAAGCCCTTATTTTAATCCAGCTCCTTTTTTGCTTGAATGAATGTTTCAAGAACCTCCAAAGCATATTGAAACTTTGGAAGAGAAGAGCAACAGCGAACAAGATGACAAGACTAAGAAGAAGATGGGGACAAGGAGTAAAACTAGAAAATGCAAATTCTGAAGAATGCTGTATGTTGAAAGGCTGACGCTAAACTGGATTGCTGGCTTTGAATGCTTAAAAATACAGAAAATGTATGAATGAAAAAGAATATTTAAATATTTGTTGAAAGGCTTGCACTAATCTGGAGAGCTGGCTTTAAATGTTGAATAATACCAATAATGTATGAATGATGTGGAAGATTTTAATATTTGTTGAAAGGTTGATGCTAAACTGAATAGTTGGCTTGTAATGTTGAATGATACTGATAAATAATAATGACTAATGACAAATTTTAAGAGGCAGTTGAAGGACTATGAATGGGTGGAGAAATGGGAATGGGATGAAGGACACAATGTATGAATGGGTTTTAAAAGTTGAATAGAAGTCATAATGTAAGAGATCTGGAATATGTTACGTTTGAATGGAGTTTCAAGCTGATAGTATGAATGACTAGATATCAATTGGAAAAGTGTAGAAAAGGAGTATGAAGACTTGGAAAAGTTTGAAATGGTCTAATTAATATGAATGGACCTGAAAAGTTTCATAACTCAAAATGTAAGAAAAATGTAAAACACTTTAAGGTTTGAATGGCATTTGTAGTTTATAGTATGACCCGAGTAGATAAACCCATGAGAAAGTGTTTTAAAAAGTGTTTGAAAAGGATTATTTTACTTTGATCCAGCCTTGTCCTGTAAGCTCCTGTTGCCAGCTTGGGCTTTTATTTTAAAAATCCAACCTTGTCCACTGCCCCTTGGTTAGCACCTGTTACCATCTGGGGGCTTTTATTTTGAAAATTTGACCTCCACCAGAGTGGCCATTGTGAGCTCCTGTTAGCTTGTTGGGATGTGTGTAGAAATGTGCTTTTCCACAGATATAGAATAGCCAGTTTGTGTGTGTGTGTGTGTATGTATGTGAGTGAGAGAGACTCTCTGGTGCCTGAAGTGCAGAGAGAGAGAAACCTGTAAAAGTTTCACTAAGAAAAGACACCATCATTCAAAAACTGTAGGTCATATCGGTGATATAACCTGCCTGTCAGCACCAGAAGGCATTGCTGAATATGTAAATGTATAATTTACATGGCTAGAGTTAAAAAAGGCAGATAAATCACAGTTTCAAAACTCCTCATTTGTGACTGTATGAGCCAAAATATCATTCCAGTCAATGAGACAGTTGAAGGATTTTCTGATCCTTTCAGGCAGACAGATCAAAAATGGTATGTCCTATGATTTAAATAGTTACATGATCTGAACCAGGACAAGATTGTCTGCTTACTGGTGTAAAAATGATGTCTGAAGAGTGAAAAATGTGGAATGAGAGCAAGTTTTCTAAAGATTTTTCAGCTGTCACTCTAGCGATGAACATTCCACCACATACACACTCATGCAAAACTCTCAGGAGGGCTGAACATTTTTTGAAACTTAAATTGCGACTATGCAAAAATGACATGAAAAACTTGAATTAATGGGAGAACATGTTACGAGCATTTCATAGTTGGAACGGAGTTTCAACACGCATGTATGAATGTCTGGGAAGAGGTTGAAGATGAGTGGGTTTGAATGATTTTCTCATTGATTCCCATTACAACAAAGTTTCAAAGGAAGTTGAATATTTTTAATGGGTTTTGAAAAGTTGAATAATACCCAGAATGTATGAAAGCTGTGGAACATTTTGATGTTTGAATTAAGTTTCTAAATGAAAGTTTGAGTGAGTAGAAAAGTGTTGAAAAACCTTGAAGAATTGTCAATTTTGAACATTTCGTCCATTCATTTGAATGGGGAAAATTTCCTGGAAAACCTTGAATATCTTGGAAAGTATGAATGATATGAATGAAAAAGGTAATAGCTCACCATTCCTAATTGAGCTGAGTATTTTGATGTTTGAAAGTTTCTACGTGGAAAATGCTTCCAGCATTCACAACCTATTAATGGGCGGGGGACAGGAGGGATGGGAGGGACTGGGGTGAGAGCTGAGCCAGAGGAAAAAGTGAAGAATGAGAGGAGAGACCATGATGGGGGAGGATAAAATTAGGGATGAAACAAACCATCTGGAACATGAGACTAACCCCTCCCCCCCCCCCAAAAAAAAAAACAACTTCCGTGCCTCATTAACATCTTATTTAGCCACGGAAGAGTGCTGCTGCTGAGTGTGAATATTTGTGTGCGGAGAACATGTGAGAGTTTGCTGCAGATTGGTTTCTGCAGTACAAATACTGAGCATGATAAGAATTATAATGGCCAAAAACGATAACGTCAGTTATTTAAAATGCCAAACAGGGAATACATTTTTTTTTGTCAAAGATGTTTTTCATTTCAGTGACAGACTGTAATTTCCATAGAAAGAAAAAAAAAAAAAGACATTTTAATTACCTTAAACTGTAGCTGAATAAAAGCACAGCAGCTAATAAGAGTCTTGTCATTATGAGATCCTTACATTCTCTTATCTTTTATTTTCTCTTCCTCCATCTACCCTGAATGCAGTTAGTTATGCACTTGCATTGTAGAAACCATAATCACATCTTCATTAATATGATTGCGCATATGGCTGCCTTTGTCAGCACTATCTCATCTACATGCAGCCACAGAGTGGGCCATGATTTGAAAATGCCATGGTCAGCACTATTGGTCCGGCGTGTATAGCCGCAACAGGAGTTGTGACTATTTGAGAGATTTTCCATGTGGATCAAATGGATGCACAAATTAATTCCTGTTTAAACCAACCACAGCACTATCAGTCCCCTGGAGGTTGGGGAATTAAACTTTTTCCCAGGAAAGGTGATAGATCCTGCTCTGAACTATTGTCTCATGAGACAAAGGTAGTGTTGAAACTCCAGAATACATTAAAACAATGTTTTTTAAAAACACCATTTCTTTTTCATTGAAATGCTCTATAATAAAGTGACATTTTTTCCCCCAACTTTAGCAAGTCATTCTTTAATTAGCTTTCACCCTGGGAATACTTAGAAATGCAAACTCAATTCCTGGCTTGAGAATAATATATTCTATGGTGACTTTCAATATCTTATTCATGAATTTAATTTACAAAGATAATCAACTGAGAGAGCTTGGAAATTAAATGACCTTTAACCTTGATTAAACAAATGAAGAGCCGGTACTTCAGTGTAAAATGATGAAGTTACAGATAAATTTCATCATACACAATGATACATACCTAAACTACCTAAACTGTATTTACATGCAGTAGATGAACATTTGCTTTAGATGATTTTGTCAGTTCATTTTAGATGATCCATTGGTTATCACATAAGTTTTGGTCATTGCTGATGAGCAACTGGGTTTGAACAATCTTCCGTAACATGCCAAATATATTTGAACTGCATAGCTTTGATGTGTATTTGTGCCTCCAAAAAGACAACCAATCAAGGAACAGTGACACCACGACAACTTCAAGGTTGAAGTTGTCACCACAACGGCTGTAGAATGAAATACAGTATTTGTCAAATTTGATTAGCTATTCCTGCAAAAATAATCAACAATTGAAAATTCATGTTCATACTCACCCCATTCTTAGGATAGGCCACCCATCCTGGGTCTCCCATCACAGAGCGAGAATCCAGCAGGTTCACTGTTAAAGATTAACAACACAGAGAGTCTTAAGTATAGACAAACAACCAACCTATCAATGAAAACAACAAAAAAGGACATAACTTAGTATTCTCATTGTATGGTTTTCATCTAGATGTGCACTCTTTTTCTTCATTTACTAATGTTACCAAGCTAAAACCATTTATAATCTCAGTATAGGTATTCAGGCAATGAAGGTCCAGATGGTTGCTGTGTAGATTCATATGTGAGTTCTGAACATTGGCACAATCATAATCACAAACTGGGTGTTCAAAATGACTTTTGATCTGTAGAGATGTTCACTATCTGATCTGTTCCTCTGACCAAATATTAGTACAGTCAGATTCAATCTCTTATAGGCTGACAGTTTAAGGAGCACTTCCTATTTGTATGATATACCAAACTGGTTTTAAATTAAGACATGGTAGAATTTGAAAGGATTTTTAGTGCAAAAAGTCACTTCACGAGTCAGAGTTGACTTAACACTTGGCATGGCCTCGAGCATTGCTGCTAAGAACAGTGGCTATTATCTATTCACACTCTGTAGTGGAACTGCACTTGTGTGCATCACATTGACCAAAAACTGCCATTCAACTCTATACTGCGACATGGCTCTCAGCTCAAACTGATCCATTAAAATCCCCCTTTCTCAACCCCTCAAAAGCTGTCAAGTGCAATTACCTGACCACTGCACTCCTCAAAACATGTTTTCCACTCCTGTTGGGCAACACCGGTGACAGTATAGTCTTGTATAGTTTTTCCTTATCTCCCCTATGAGTGCATGCAAATACTTCTACTACAACAAAGCCACAAAAGGTTCTTGTCAAATCGCACTGAGGCAACTGGGAGCTCAAAGAGGAGTTTTTGGACACATACAGAAACACAAGTCAAAGCAGCTGTTAGGCTGCAAGCTTTCTTTGGTGGCTCTGTGTTTTACCACAGAATCAACAGTCCGGGATAAAGGTAGAACTTTATATGATGAGTCCCACACCATCAACATGGAGCTCAGCTTGAAGCCTGTTCAAGATTATGTTGATTATGGCCAAACGACAATTGGTCCAAAGCAGTGGTGGTTCGTTAATGCGGGGCACTGGGAAAGTCTACTTAAACATGTTAAACATAAATACATTAAAGAAAGTGAAGTAATTCTGAAATAAAAATAATTTACTCGTACAATATGCGCCTGGTAGTCTGTCAGCGTTCTGTCAGTATTCAGGAAAAGAAAAAGTGTATACAGTCTATGATAATACAAGAAAAGAGGAGGTTGGACCGGACCGACCCGATTTACAAATTCAGCAGCAGGCAAGTGATGGAGGACGAGCTAACGTTTGTTATGACAAACGGAGTTGGCCAGCTGGATGTGGTGAAAGTAATGCCTTTTATTGCTTCCCCTGTTTGCCATT
>JAVQJF010055250.1:0-11646 GCA_036023855.1 Gadopsis marmoratus | reverse complement strand
AATGCAGTCCAAAGAGGTGTAGATGCAATTGAAGGAGACCATCATTAGGCTGAAAGAACAAAACAAACCTATCAGACAGATAGCAGAAACCTTAGGAGTGGCCAAATCAACAATTTGGTACTTTCTTAAAAACACAGAATGCACTGGAGATCTCAGCAATACATAAAGGCCTGGAAGACTACGGAAGACAACGGAAGTGGATGATCGCAGAATTATTTCCTTGGTGAGGAACATCTCCTTCACAACATCTAGCAAAATTAAGAACACTCTTGAGTAGGCAGGCGTATCATTGTCAAAGTCTACAATCAAGTGATGCCTTCGTGAATGCAAATTCAGAGGGTTTAGCTGAAGGTGCAAACCACTGGTAACACTCAAGAACAGAAAGGCCAGATTACACTTTGCCAGAAAACATCTAAAAAAGCCTGGCTGATTCTGTAACAACATTCTTTGGACAGATGAAACCAAGATTAACTTTTACCAGAATGATGGGAAGAGAAGAGTATGGAGAAAGAAAGGAACGGCTCACAATCCAAAGCACACCACATCACCTGTCAAACATGGTGGAGGTAATGTTATGGCATGGGCATGTATGGTTGCCAGTGGAGCTGGGTCACTGCTGTTTATTGATGATGTGACTGCTGATGGAAGTATTCAATTCAATTCAGTTTTATGTATATAGTGCTATATCATAACAAAGTAATCTCATAGCACTTGTTAATATAGTATTCTACACTGACTGTATATAGACCCAACAATTCCCACCACGAGCATGCATAAGGCTAACAACTAAGTGCGTAAGGCAACAGTGAAAACTGCCTTTTAACAGGCAGAAACCTCGAGCAGAACCAGACTCTGGGTGGGAGAGGAAGGGAGGGGGGGTAGAGTGAGAGAGTGAGAGCAGGAGGAAAGCAGGCAGATGTAAAGCAACGGTAGCTACAATGTTATTGATGTTAAAATAAACAACTAATAGTAGTAGCAATACAACAACAGCAACACTAATAATAAGAACAGCAAGAGTAGTAGCAACAGTGGCTGCCGAGCAAGAGCAAGGGGTAGACTCTACATCTACTAAACCAGACTCCGCAGATCCAAACTCCACAGATCCAGACTCCACAGATCCAGACTCTGGAGCTGTAGAGTATCTACTCAGATTCAGCCAAATGCTGCAAAACTGATAGGATGGTGCATCACCGTACAGATGCATAATGACCCAAAACATACTACAAAGAAACCCAAGAGCTTCTCAATGCAAAAAAATGGAATATTCTTCAATGGCTGAGGCAGTCACCTGACCTCAACCCAACTGAGCAGCTTTTCACTTACTGAAGACAAAACTGAAGGCAGAAAGACCCGCAAACAAGCAACAACTGACACCTGCAGTAAAAGCCTGGCAAAGCATCTCAAAGGAGGAAACTCAGCATTTGGTAATGTCCATGGGTTCTAGACTTCAGGCAGTCATGGACTGCAAAGTATTAAAAATAATCCTTATATTTATAATTGTTAGTTGGTCCAATCACTTTTGAGCCTCTGAAAATGGGGGAATATGTATAAAATGGCTGTAATTCCTTAACGGCTAATGTGATATTTTGGTCGAACCCCTTGAATTAAAGCTGAAAGTCTACTCTTCTACATCTTGATTGCTTTGTTTCAAATCCATTGTGATGGTGTACAGAGGCAAAAGTACAACAATGCTGTCACTGTCCAAATACTTATGAACCTAACTGTATTCAGACATTGTTGTTCTTATATTCTCATAGACCCAAAGCTAATTAACATATGAGAAATAGATGAGGAGGACAGGTAAGTGTCAAAGCAAGGAAAGGCACTGTGGACGAAAGCAGGTGACGGACAGCTGTAACTGCATTTTTTTCCATTCGAATGCCTCTTGTCGATGCAGAGACTAATGGATATGTGACGTGGAAACAGCAGGAGGACAAGAAGAACTGCAGGTTTTAGAGAGGAGGGAGGAAAGGAAAATTGCAGAGGTAAAAAAAAATAAAAATCAACCACAATAACACTTTCACTTGAGAACTATAATCTTTATTGTGTTCAATTCTGCATCTCAGAATACTGATTAAAGGCCTTTACACACCGGGGGCATTTGTTCATGCAATTAATTCACACATCAGTATATTTTTTCAAACAGTTATTTTTGTCATGAGCACTTTCAAAAAGAAAGCGGATATTATGAGGTGATAAAGGGGGATGGCTGTGGCTGAGAGGATAGCGCAATTGTCTGTTAACCCCAGGGTTGGTGGTTCAATCTCCACATGTCGAAGTGTCCCTGGGCGAGCCCCGCGTGGCAACTGTGTACTGTGTAGTGTGAATGTGTGTCCCCTAAGTGTCTGTTTGTCTGCCCTGTGATTGACTGGTGACCAGTCCAGGGTGTTCCCCTGCCTCTTGCCCAATGTTCTGGGATTGGCTCCAGCCCCCTCGACCCTTCGCGGTATGGATAATGAATGAATGAATGAATGAGGCGATAAGGTGACATAATATTGAATTGCTGCATCTCTTGCAAATTCCAAGGTGTGTTCTTCTGTGCTCTTCTGGGTCAAATGTGTCACATTGCAACTTTTAGATAATTAATGTTCAAGACTTAAGTCATTTGAAAATCTAAACTGTGCTTCTAGCATGACCTCACAACAATGACCATGGTTGTAAATCAGATTTTGTTACTGCCGTTTTGTTTCATGACCTGATATACAGCCACCCAACTGAGCACCCTCTCAGGGCTAGGACTATCTAATCCTTTCTGTAATGCCTGAGTCATTTGGTGGGAGGTGGAGGAGAATGTTATTTTTGGTGGTGCGTATTGGTTTGCTTCTGTGGGCTTCTAGGTAAAGTCACAGGGGCTATGTGCTATGATTAGCAGTGTTGCAGACTGAGAGGGGAAACAGCAGTAGCAGGCATTAGCTGTGTTTTCACAGCTGTTGAAGTAATGCTACCTCATTCCTCTGCTCCAGTGGCAGGGCCTGCAAGCTGCAAGGATGATAACACATTGTCCTCCCGGGGCTCTCGTCACTTCAGACCTCTCACTGTCATGAATTTTAATTTTCTCAGTGTATTTGGCTTACTTTAGTTTTGGCATTCTTTCGAAATCATTTACTTTTGCTAAAAGACTGCTTATATCCCTCCAACCTTTCTTGTAATTTTCATCACTATCTCATGCTGGATCTGCTAATGACAACATTTTTTATTTAAAGCTGCAGTCATCAATATTTTTGTATTAACAATGGGTTAAATTACTATTACTGACTATGTGTAATGTGAAAAGTGTTGATGAAAAGCTACTTGCCCAGCAATAAACGGCAGACAGACAAAGTCAGCTAGTTATTAGTAAACTAGTGTTTAGCAAACTAAAAGCAAGGTAAGTTTCCCAGTAGTTGGTGGAGACCAAAACAGAAACAACAGGGGAGTGAAAATTGGACTTACATATGTACATGAAAGCTAATGTTGCTTGGTCTGCAGGATTTTAAATCTTTTGCTAGCATGTTTGACATGAATAAAATACTGCAACTTTAAGTACTTGTTAATTGTTTATTATTACCAATAGTAATTTATACTAGTCCTAGCCACAAAAAGGCTATATTTCTTCTTATGTTACCGGCCCAACAGGCAGTTGTAGCCTTCTTCCTTGTAGAAGTCATTGGAAACTGAATAACACCGGGTTGTCTAGTTGTTGTATGTTCATGTTACAGTTTAAAGCATATAATCAAAGCAGTAGCACACCAGAATGACCTTTCTTTCTACCATTTCTCATTGTAGTAGAGTTAATACTTCCAACCAGAGAAATTAAGCTTGAGTCATAAATTAACTAACTGTGTGAGGAGAAGATATAGTTTTAGGGAATTTTCTTTGGCCACTGTAATAGGATTGAAGGATGAAATTGAAATAGTAAATTAGATAAATTATTATAGCAATATATTGTTCAGCACCAAGCCAGCTCTCCCCTTTATAATCTCCATCACTCTTTGCATAGATTCTGTTTTAACAGGGAATAACCCTCACTTATTGGCTTTTTTAACTGGCTTTCATCCTGATGTCTATGACATGGAAGTTGGCACTCTGCACGGTCTGACACTGTCTGTTTTAGCTAATTTGGCTCCATATTGACACACTAATGAGAGATTGGGACATCGACACCGGGTTCAGGGTGTGCAATGACTCATAGAGAAAAATGGCCCATCATGAGATCCGTTACTGCTCTCATTCCACCTTTGAGCCAGAGAGTTTAGTTTTTCTCATTAAATGAATAACATTACAGCATTACCCTGTTCAGAGGTATTATAAAATCTTATATTTCCCAAAGCTGCTGAAATAAAATGACTTGCTATCAAATTGCGGTCCACTCCAACTCATACTGTAACAAAGAGGTTGACATAGCCAGCCAGGAAGGATTGAGCTGAGCAGGGGGAGTGGAGTTATAGAAACAGATCGGTGTGCTAATGCTAATTTCCTCACATTTTTCCCGGTTGATGGGGGGGATAAACAGGAAGCTTTGTGGTAAATTCCGCCTGAAGAGTGTGACTGCTGACAGACCTGACCTCTGCGCTCTCGCCATGTTTCCCCATAACTCACAATTAACGCTGACATTAGAACATCCCGAGTGGCCCCCCGTCCGGCTTTATTTCCCACCCCACCAGAAACCGTGCAGCGGCAGCGAGGCCCCTGGACCCGAGCCCAGTTCTGTGATTTAGCTGGAGAGTGATAGTGAGAGGAAAGGATGGAGGGAGGGAGGTGGTGGAGGAGATGAAGGGTAAAGGGGTACCCTGAGCACACTTTGGGGGTTTAGGGCTGTTATGGATATGGCTGTGGTAATTACTCAGTGCTTGTTATTGCCCACGCTGCCACACCTGCGCCGGCAAAATGCCGGTACTGTGCCGGAAGTCGTGCGACAACATCTGAAGAGTGTCATCGATGGCATCAAACTGGATTAACCAGATTAACACAAATATTTTAAAACTGCAAATGTTTTTTTAACTAGGTTGCTTTGTTATCACACAAACCTTACCAGTCGAAGGCTTTATATTGTTATGTGTTATTTTGGACAGGCAAGTTGTGGCGCAGTCCTTTTATTTGGGAAAATAAACGAGCACCTGTTCTTCGACATGTCAAACTCAATCTCACGGCTCGTTAGCGGGGCCCCTGCCCAATAACCCAGCTTTAGCGCTGCTTTGGCTCCTAATTCCCATCTCTGGGCTGTCACACAGTGTCATCGCCACAGTCATTCATGTTTTTATTCATTTCACATTTCATCATTTATTTACCGCCTAGCCAGGCTGGCACACTAGCACAAGGACCTCGGACAGGAGGAGAGAGTCTGACAGAAGACAACATTATTTCTCTGGAAAAACCTGCTGACCACTGACAGTGAAGGCAGCAGCCACTGAGGAGAAGCAACCTGGCTTTTACACAGTATTTCTCATTTTAATAAGTAGCCTCCCTTAACTATGAGACATTCTAACTGGAGTATACAAGAGAAAGCTGTAAAGTAAAAATTGCTGGTAGCGTTATGCTCCATGCAGACACTGTCAGTGTCCTGGATTTTAATTAATTCCATGCTTTTATGATCATTTGATTTTAGCTTGATTGGTCGCATAGTTTGAGTCCAAACAAGACTAAGAGTCTACAGTCACACTAGTGGCTTTTGGAGCCTGGAATGGTCATTGTAAAGAAAACCTTAGTATTAGAGTTTAAATTAAATTAACCAAGTTTAGGTCCAAAATCTGTTTTTGATAAATGTAATGTAATAATCAGCCAGAGGGTGGTGTCAGAACTGAGTTCTTTGGCAACCATATCAGAGTGGTTTATCACTTTGTAAGCATTATAGTGCAAGATATGTGTAGCAGTGTTATGTATTTTCTGTGGTATGGTGTAAACTCAAAGGTCATAATGTAAAAATCACTTTTTTTATTTTACAATATCACATGGGTTGTTGATGATGAGCCAGGGAGCTGTAAGAAACACAGTCTGTATTTTTTCTGAACCCTTAGGCATAAAGTATTTGTAATATACAGTATAAGGTACTGGTTGCCATTTCTGTACAGTTTAAACAGTGTTTTCATAAATTGTTAACCACTGTTACCAGCTTAGTTTAGTGTGTTAGCATGCTAACCTTTGCTAATGAGTAAGGGAATGTCATTAGGTATTTGGTCAAAGTATAAAGTATTATTATATATAGTAAAGTATTGGGGATATTCGACTTTTGACCTGATGATGAACGAATTAACAACATTTCTAACAACATTATTGCATAATATGAAGAATAAACACCAGCCAAACAGATTAAGCCAACCTGGCAAACCAGTTTGTTCTTATTTGTTTTTTATAACTGATCTAATGAATGATATAAATGATTTATGACCATTCATAAAACCATTGGTAACAACTTATAAACCCTTCATAGTGAGTTCCTTATTAGAAAGTGGTACCAAAGTTAGAGTTATTCTCCTCCACATTATTATATGTGGGCCAGGTAGACAACATCAGGTACTGAAACTATTAATATACAGAAAGGTTATTCAGAGCATGGCCTTGAGCCTACTGTATACAGCACATTGGCACCAAACTCAGCCTGCAATGTGTTCATGTAGTTTCAAGCATACGGTATGTCTGTGTAAGTATATGCTTATATAGTGTTGAATAAATGTGTACTCAAGTGTCCTTTGCGGCCTGTTCCTGTGCATGGCAGTTTATGTAGAATGTCTGAGTGTTAGAAGGGAAGCAGATGCCCTTTACTCCCTTCATCCTCCTCCCCTCCTTCCTCAAACCAAGGTAACAGAGCTGTCACCCTGCTCTTAACCAGATCTGAAAGAATTAACACCCTCGCCCCACGTTCTCTCTCCCACGGGACCCAGGCCACGGGCGACAGCAGCATTGCCCTCCAATCGCCATGGCCCCAGCCAGCACTGGCACATGAGAATGGGCGCGGCATGGCTACGTGGCGCGGGGGCGGGCGCGCATTGGCAGCCGTGCCCAAAGTCACTCGGCAGGCCCTGGCATGGAGCCAGTCAGTTGAGCCAAGGCCAAAAATAAAAAGACAGCCAGACAGGAGGGGAGGGAACAAGGGGATGGATGAGGAGAGAGGAAAGTAGAGGAACATTTTCGCTTTCATTTAACCGTCCAACTGTTTTCTCCCTATTTTTCTAATTGACAGAATAAATGCACCTGCTATTGTGGGGCATCACAGAAATTAGTTTTGGCACCTGTAGAGACACCAGAGGGGGTAAAATTGGCTGGAAGAGAACAAATCAAGGGTCAACTGCTCCAGTGCAGCCCATATTTCTTTCACTTACATAACTCTACAATTACAACACAGTTGTTTTTCTCAATAGTGAATTAACTTAATGTATGCCGTGGTATTTCTGATGTCATATGGGAGAGTTTTCTTACTGTCTCTGATTTATGACCTTGTTTTTAGGTCCCAAAGATCTCAAAACCCCAACAAATAAATATTTGTTACGTAGATGTGTGTACATAGTATGGCATGCATTTGTTAACAATATTGAAGGATTTGCAAATGGATACAATAGAAAATATAACATTGTATGATGACATTGACAAAGAAATCTCTGGCAGATACTTCATCTGAGGTCAGTACCTGCCTAATGCCAATCCAGCAGATCGTAAAGTTTCATCTCACTTTGATTTAATTTAGCTATGCATTATCCTTTTATTACAGGATTACTATCTGCTGTTGTATGGTTATAATATTTATAATTAGTTATTTTACTGGAATTTCTACTTTACTTCAAAATGACAAGTATATGAAGATATACTGACAGATATACTGGCTGAATTGTACTTGGCTAGTGAAGTAATTCACATTGAAAAGTGCTGTGACCCCTTGTGAGGTGGATTAATTGTAACGGTTCTGAACATAGTGATGTGGACTCACAGGGATGACTCAAAGGCAGAGCAGTTTGACAGCAATAAATCACTAACAATAGTTCATACAATAATTTGATAGCTGATGACCCATACAATGTGCAATACCAGCACTCATATGTACTCATCTGTGCAATAATGTAAATTCAATAGTGTTTTTGTATATATATTTTTTTACTTTCTATTGTTTGCATGCTACACTTTTTTACTATATATATTGCTCTGTTAACTCCGCAATTTCCCCACTGAGGGACTCATAAGGATTTATCTTATCTTATCTTACTTTCAAAGCAGAGTCCGGCAACAGGTTCTCAGTCAGCAAGTGTTAACAACAGGCTGTGGTCTGGAACAGACAGGCAGGAAACAGGAACGAAGCTTGAAAGACTAAGACTAGTAGTAGGATAGTACATTGGACAATCTGGCAAATACTGGTGAAAGAGGGCTGGTATATAGGGGGTACAGGAGAGATAATGAGGGAATAGGGAACAGGTAATCTGGCAGGTGAGTGTGATTGGTGGGAACACACTGAGGGCAACAACAGGACAGGTGGGGAATGGCAAGTATCTCAAATGAAAGGAGAATTTAATGATTGAAAAATAGGAAAACCAGCACAAATAAGAAAAAACCCATTAACCCCTTTCTTGTTTTCTGCTCCTAAAACTGAACTGCAGGTAAACAGCAGTTAAATAGCTGAGTTTAATGTTTTTGTGACTGTTTTGATGAAAAAGATTTCTCCAAACTGCAATAAAATTGCTGAAGAAATGTGAGTCTTGCATTATGTTTTTTTAGACCTAATGCAAAGACGTAATTATAGCCTCACTAACAAAAATTGCAACACACCAATGCATGTGCACATAACCACATTTATCTTTAGTCATTTACATTAGCTTCCTTTCTTGCACTTTTAATGTTCAAAACAGTGAGATTTCAGTTGCAGCTTGAGATGGATTTTCAATGGAAGTTAAGTGAAAAAGAAAGAAAAGGACTTGGCGTGTGTGTTCATGTGTGTGATTGTGCATGCATGTAGGAAAGCGTGCGTGTACTTTACTTCATGCAGTGGTGTGCATGTGTGTGTGAGTCGAGGTGTCTGCGTGTTTGTGGTGTATTCGGGGGATGGAGGAGGGGGAGGTGGACTGGACAGATTCCGACGCATAATTTAAATTTAATTGGACCAGGCCTGACTGGCTGGGGTCAAAATGAAGAGAAAATCAGTCACATTAATCAAGATAAAATTATCAGCTGATTAATCAGTGTTCTAATTATGGTGCCGGCGCTTCTCTTCTTTGTTCTGTTTTAATTACTCTGCTTCATTGTCTTTTCCATATGGCCAGCATGTCCCCCTCAAAATGCCCAGTGAGCACACAGACATGCAGACTCTGACACACACACACACACACACACACACACACACACACACACACACACACTCTTACACATCACAACTAACAGTAAAAATAATTAGTGCATGCTCAAATATGTGAATCGCTCTGTAAGGACTCATCTTAAATCCAGAGTTCCCCATTTTCCACTTATTCTCTCCTGCCCTACACCTTTCTGTTTGTCAGGGACTTTGCTTTCAGCCAGCATCTCTTGCAAAAGGGAATTAAAAAATGAACACATTTAAGCTCAACCTTTATCTCCCTTCAGCTTCTGTTACATATTAAAGCCATAGGTCCAGTGTTGAATCTTAAAACCTAACTTTTCCAAGTCTGCCAATGAGATCACACACACACTTTTTTTTTCACTTTGTGAGTCACTTTGCAAGATTCCCATTGTGTTTTATGGTGTCCTCATGGAGCCAATCCATAGTAAACAGCACGGAATGCATATCTGCAAGGAGTAGGCTATTTAAAAACAGAAACAAAGGATGACAGTATTGGCTGATAAATGTAAAATGAATAGCCTCTAGTACCTATTCTGAAAACAGATGCCAAAAGGAACTGAATTGTGTGCCAAGAAGAAGATAAGAGTGTATGCGTGTAAGTTATATATGACAGAAAATACTTAAGGAACACAATTGTTTTTCACACTGTTCATCAAACTCTTGGAAACACGGAGGTTACAGCTGAGGAAGCTAAATCTAAGGATGCAGAAGCTAAAATGTATAGCTGCCACTTCTGGGTGCAGCTGCAAGCATTTGTAACTTTAATAATTAAGCATAATATTGTAGGCAGTTTATGTTTAGCTGTTAGCTCGTGAAGACCCTCCTACTTGGCAACAGTGCTGTCTTGTGCTAAGTGCTAAATGCTAACTATCAGTGAGTGTGGACTGGGATGTAATAAGTTGGTGAATAAAACATGTTCTGTTGCCACAGGGGCTCCACATTAGGCAGGGCAAAGTGGTGATTAGCCGACCCATCAGACTCTGCACTGTAATTCCCATCACCACTTCCCATCTTTCCCGTTTCACTCCCTCTGTTTTTTTATTCTCTAACTCTTTCCTCCCTCTATAGTTCTTTGAATTCACTCCTTTTTTGTCTCTTCTTCTTCTTCTCATCAAACCTCCTTTAGCATTGAGTAATGTGTTGGTATTTTCTTCATGCTGCTATATAATCCTCCCACAGAGGCTTACTGTGTCCGTGAAACTCAGCAACGAGTTCAGTGCCATCTTATGATATTTTGATAATATTTGTTTGAAGCTGAAAATTATGCTGTGTTACATGTGTGTATATAAATTAATTGAAACATAAATAGTGCATTGTATATTTGACTGGAGTTAGACCAGTGAGTCATGTGTGGGCTCAACCAAGTGTTTTTTTCAGAAAAGAGATCAATAGCTACATTAATATTCCTCTGTTCTTTCATTTTTTTTCTGGATAAAAACAGAAAATTTTTCTTTTGCTTCATTTTACCATCTTCAGTTTCCTCCCTATACAGTACATACAGTAAATCACAGCAGCATTTAAAACAGTGGGATTTCAGAGCAAATAAAATTATTTAACTATATTACCATGAGGGGCAAATACATCTGTGCAAATCTGTCATGTCAAGTGGAGAAATTGGGAATTAGTGCCATTAACCAATAGCCAAAAGAATTGATGTTACAAACATGTCTCTTGAATAAACTGTGTGTCTGTCAGATTAGGACAAGCTTCTAGCACCAAGTGATCAAGCTAGTTAGCAAGCCAGCTAGCTTGGAGAGCTTGTGAGTGGCTAGTGCAATAACTTTCCTGGCTAATTAGAGTGTTGGCGGTTGTGGTTATGGTTATGCTTATACGTCATGTGAAATGGTAGGGGTGGTAAAGATTCCCATAACTTGCAAGTGCAACCCAAGACAGATGTAGGCTGTGATTGCAGAGTTGATTATGTGAGGGTGAAAATACTGTGTATTGACAAGCATTCAGTTGGACTTGAGGCAATTCCATATCACTAGGTGCCAAGTTGGATATAAGAAACATCAGTTTCCTGGTCATAAATATGACTTGGATGTGAACGCATATATGACATGAATTGGGCATTAGCCCATCATCTACAGTGGATTGCTAAGGAGCCCTGTGAAAAGTCACTACTGGGAGTTTTCCATGGACCCAGCTATATTGGAGCTATGTTAAATTACTGCTGATGAAATTCTGAAAGTTTCCTGCTGTTGCTGCTTCACATTTCCACTGGTGAACCATCTGGATGCCTTTATTGTGAAGAATATGTGCCATTGCCAGAAGGTTTGCTGTGTCTCCCAGCACAGTCTCAAGAACATTGAGGAGATTCCAGGAGACAGGCAGTTACTCTAGGAGAGCTGGACTGGGCCGTAGAAGGTCCTTAA
>JAVQJF010055240.1:0-15599 GCA_036023855.1 Gadopsis marmoratus | reverse complement strand
CTTTGGTCAGCTCACACCGGCTAAGTGTTGGCTAACTGCAGCTGACTGACTTTCCACGGTGCGGAGCCGTAATTCTAACTCACTGAGCCTCGCCTCCAACGCCGTGAATAAACTACATTTGTTATACATATCATTATCATTAAAGGAGGCAGAGGAATAACTAAACATCTGACACACCAAGCAAGAGAGAGCAGGAGAGGGAGAGGGAGAGGGAGAAGCCATCGGTAGTTGCTAAGCTAACGAGCGCTAGCAAGCAACTGTGAGATTAGCGGAGATAACCAGGAAAAAGTATTATAACAAGTAATATGTAAATATACTGTATTCTTAATATTCACGCAAATACTAAACACTGTTATACACTTTACTCTGTTATTATGGTGAAGCATTGCATAATTGGTTTTCAAAAAGAAATTGAAAGAAAGTACTGATACCTTTGGAAATCGTGCATCTTCATGTGTGCATTTCATTATTCTTGCATCTATGTGTGAAACTAACATGAAATAACTCTAAAAAGTATGATACACAACAAAACAAGGTATGGCAATAATGTCTGAGGAGACAACAACATCAGCAGAACGTCGTTGTGCGAAAAGAGCCCCAAAATGACATGTTTGCCTTCAGCCGGCAGAGGCTTCTAGTGGGGCTAATTTGAGCAAGCCAAAGGGTCAGCAAGCTCGTTACCACCAACTGCTGCACATACGTTTGTATTATCCTATCATGGGTATGAACGAGTATGCAAAATTAGCGATGCATCACCTAGTCAAACAGTGCAGAAGTGCAATGACATTTGCAAAACCAAAAGCTGAAATGCTCTATTGTGATTTGCTGTTCGAGCCAAGCAACCCTGCAGAATATGAAAAAAGGAAAAGGACAGATACTACTGCGTATGGAACTGCCTGTCACATTTTACGTGCGTTAATCAAACGTGTTGGAAGAGAAACTGGAATATGGTCCCACCTGTTTAAGAGCAAAGTGGCCCATAGGCTGCAGGCTGGGGCAGCATTGCTCTTCAGCCCCTTATTGTCTCCTTAAAATTGAAATCCGATGCTCATGTTCTCCCTGTTTTAAATGGGCCTTTTCTGCCGCACATCAGGCTTCCCTGTACTTCCGTCTCTTATTGGTTTCAGCTATTGTGGCTGCTATTACTTTTCTGCAGTCTCATCTTGATAGCCACAGCTCACTGCAGGCTGTGTCCCTATGACATGCTCGCGCAGCTAATGGCCCAAAACATACCCCAAAACATCCCCAGCACTATTAAAAAGCCAATTCAGGCAAATGGGGGAAACTTTGGCACACAAGGTGGTGATCAGACACAAAGTGCTAATGTATGATCATATTTTGAAAGAAAGTGGATAGTTTCACTTAACATCTATCTATCTATCCACTGTATTTGTCTCTCTGAGCACAGTTTGAATAATAATTGACCTAGATTGGGTAAATTAGAGCAGGTTGTTTTCACCCAGTGTGTGGGGTATCTACTCCGCCCATGTTCACCTGCCTAGAATCAGGCTTATTAGGTCAATCACACCTGCCTGCCTGTCACCTGTTATCTACCGCGGCTCTGCATCCGTTCTCTCGTCAGATCGTTTTGCTGACTCCGTGTGCCAAGACGTGCTTGACTCTCGCCGGTTACCACTTCTGCAGTAAATTCAGTAAACTGTACCTGCTGCCGTGTCGTCTGTGTCTGCGCTTGGGTCCTCCGGTCCCCACATCCTAACAGTGTTTAAAGGGTTTATTTGCTAACAAGAGTTATTTGGACCAGAAATAAATGAACCACATGGAAACATGGAGGCTACAAACACACTATGGTGGTAAAACTGAACAAAAGAGCAGGTTGAAGGTTAGAAAAGAGGTGTAATATCTCTGCCTTGGCCAGGATTTATTTTCCTGATGCTTCTGATTTAATTGCTCCACGTTAGAAACATTGGATAAGAAGCCAAACATCATCGGACCTTTATAACTGAGTGGCATGACTGTGTGTACTGTGCACTGCCTAAACCTGACGCTTTATGAAATTACACGAACTACCAACATTCAGAATAAGCATAATAAGCATCACAAGAGTGCCTAACATGACTCATTTGCTTAACAAGACTTGAATGGCGGTACAATGGAAAACATTAATTATAGGTAGCACCTGAGCTGGTAATTTGTAAGTGTAAATACCTCAGCAGCTACGCAGTACACACTGCAGGAGTGGATTTCATCAACATGGCCTGCCGTAAATCCTTGGCTCAGCAGAGGCTACAGTTTATCACAAGCACAAATCTGCTCCCTTTTCTTACTTGATCCATTCACTGATACGCAAAGGAATTCAATCAGGCCAAGCTTCCTGACATCAAAAGGATTTCTCACTGCAGTGGCGTGATTATAGTGCTGAACTGACTTCAATAGCTCTCTGGACCTTTAAGGATGGTCTTTTGTTGCACAACATTAGAGGTGACCCCACACCTTTATCCCAGTGATTGAGCAAGTGCTAATACTCGTCATAGGTCTGAATTGATAGATTGCTCATCATACTTCATTGAGAACAAAATGGGCAGTGTCCTCATGTTCTCAGTTCTCCACCTAAATGACAGCAGCAGAGTGTCTCCCCTGATTTGAATCTGCAGAATTGCAATGCAGTTAGGTTGTATTATTGTTGGGAAGAGAGCAGGTTCTTTTCTCTACACAAACACATCAGCTAGAACACATTGTGTTGCCAGGAGGAAATGGTTGAGAGTTCACAGGAATGCACCTAAAGTAATTTAAGAGTCAATACACAGGCCTGTATGGACTGGATGGACTTGTTCCTTTTTAATGATTTAGTGTTGCTGTCCAGCAACCTTTGTCACTTTTGAGTTTCATTCAGCTGCTATGAGTTTGCAAAAAAACTTTGTAGTTCATGACCTGGAGTGTGCTAATGTAGAGCGGTTATTTTGGTTATAAGATATCAGCAAGATGGAACACATTTTTCAGCAGTTGGAGTGGAGGGTCATTGAGGCTATGAATTTCCAACCCCATCGCCAGACAAGAAATTCAATATTGGACATAACCCTGGATTATGTTCAGTTGTGTGCTTTGTTTACATCCCAGGCCAATGCTTTTCAAAATATCTGCCTATCGTAACTGTGGCATGGTTAGGGTTAGGGAAAGAGTGTAGTTATAGCAAATAGGGTTTAGCTGTGGTCAGGGTTAAGCAACAAAAACAATTCCGCCTCGCTACATATAAGGCACGCCATTTCACTAATATTCCCGTTCATTTTCCAGCTCACATCTGAAGCACTTCTATGGCTTGGATGGACATGAAACTCTCCCAGTTTGAGTCATCATTGCAAAAGATAAACTATCGTATAAGACAACATCTGATTCTGTAATAAAATGTGAAGGCGCCAGTCTGTGCACATCAAAACTTTGGGGGAGGAGTTAACCACAACTCTAAAAATGTATTTGCTGGTGTTGCAAATTTTTGAGAAAAAACAACAAAAAAATCTGCAGCTTAAATCAATTTGGATTCTGGGTCAATTTCTGTTTAATTCAGCAACTATAACACCGTGTTTTCTTCACAAATTGAACAAATTGATTCGTTGATTTGCTCCTGAGTCGCTTCATTCAAGAGCGACGGCGGTTTTGAGTCTCGTGGTTCTGCAATTTAAGGAACGAACGCACATTGAAATGGGAATACAGGACAGGGCAAAAATCACTTCCAGACACAACAACCCCTCCCACTTCACAACTGTACTTCACATGAATCGTGTGGTTCAGAACTGTCTAATAAGACAGACTGGGCTGCAATTCCGTGGCTTGAAGATGAGAGATATGATTTGGGATTTTGTGCTATCCTATTTCGGTGACGAAACCTTTAGAAATATTTTGGTTGGTATTTTCAGTGTTAGCCTCAAATGGAAAACGTGATGAAAAGCTTAAAAACTACAAAGATTACACAGAGACGAATTCTAAACTATGACTCAGGTAATGTAGCTTGACACTTCTGTGTACTACACTCACACATGCAACAGTAACAAGCGTGACAGCCACAGGGAGAGCTGCTCCTGTACCATTACTGCAAGTTGCACTTGTGCATGTCTTACTATCACCACACATGTGTGTTTTAATAGTCATTTTGAGCAGTGGGTGCCGCTTTCATAATGCTATAGTGAAGCAATTTCCTGGTAGAAATTCTGTCAGGAAGGAGGAAGCGAAACCTCAAATTGAATCAGTATCACAACTGTGGAAAACATGCTTCCATAAATATTGATTCTTTGTCTGTGGCATTTCACAAATGCAATTTAACTTTGGGTAGAGTAAACACCAAACACCAGTTTAGTACATAATCTTACACAGACAAGGTAAACTGCAGGGTTTGAATGTTATTTGGCTGATGTTGGGCGACTGCGAGACGAGCGGGTCAACTGAAATGTAATGCTCAAACTCAAACTCATAAAAAACTTTGATTTCTATAGTAGGCTCATCCCACAAACAAAATTACGCGTTACACTAACAACTCCCATAGGCAATGAAAGTAATGTTAAGGCATCCCCTTTGTGTTCTGTACATAAAGCATTCCTATTATTGTTTCCTTCCCGGCAAAAGGGACACATAGCTCACAGGAAAGAAGAAACGTCTAGCCTGTCTACGTACGAGCTAGAAGTCCTGGCCTTGCCTACAGCTTCAGAATCAAACATTTCTTTTCTTTCTACTTTCCTAAATGTGGTGGCTTTCATTTCATGCCTCAAATTTGGATTAAGCAGCACATGACACTACGTGTGAATATGTTTTTTAAAAATACTAAACAAATACTCATTTATTTTCAAAAGTTTAGTTCTTCTTTTAAAATTATTTTATTTCCACGCCTGCTGATGAGCCGGAGGGTTTTCAACTTCTTATCTGCTCATGTTAACAAGCATCAAACTCTGATGAGCTTACATTCACAAAGCCAGGTTTAGGAGTTTGTTTTGTCTTGAACAAAATCATTAACGCAGGCGATGACTCCGGAGCTGCAATTGTCCACCCTCGCCCTTGATTGGACTGAATTTTCAACAATAAATTGGTGAAGAAGACGGCTCATGTAGCTCCTCTGAACACATTTTTGTCATTGAACTCGATGGTAAGCCAGGTCATTAAGAAATAGCAAGCAGTGCAGAGGGCACAATTTGAGTGCACATGCTGCAAAAATAATTGATGTTGATTGATATTGACTTTTCATGCTAACTCCTCCAAACTTTAGGCAAGTTTAATAATGCATATTTAGATTTGTGCTTTGACTCTCCTTGTTATTAAGAGAAAACAAGATATGGAATTCCCATACTGTCCAAGAGCGTTCTGTGCCTGAAGCATTCCTCCTGTCTGTGGGGCGCCACAAATGCCAGCGTCTTGGTCTGTTCTTTTGGCCAAAGGCTACATTTCGGCATTAACACCCAGATTTATTCAAAGCAATGAAAAAATTTAACAATGGCAGTCATGTTGTCGTTATGGCTTGCTCTGCCACCGCTGATCACGCCATTTATCTGTTGAAATGTTCCTCCATGCCTCACGTAAAAGAGGAACTTGCTGTATCTCAGAAACAGCGCCACGTAGCATAATTTGATTGCATTAGTGCCTTGGCATTTCAAACTGCTTTCTTCTAACTTTCCCCTAAGCGATTGCATGCTGTGCGTGCATCTGTAAAAAAAAAACAAAACATGGCAGGACTTAATACAGCGCTTTGTTTTTTTCTCCATTCATTTGCCCTATTAACATGTGATTCATTAACACACCATTTACCCAGTTTAGTGGGTCTCTAAGGTCATAGCACTGATGGTGAACCACTAGCTACGAGGATACTGGCTACACATGAGGGCGGTACAAGTGTGTGATATAATCCTGCCATGAGGGGCTGGAGTGCAAAAAATAAAGGCGAGAAGTGCGGCTGGGGCTGAGGGGGCTACTAACAACAGTGCACCAGCCCCTGCTGTGGCCACCATGCTGGCTTTATTAGATTAGCATCACAAGCTTCTCTCCGTAGAGAGTGTGTATGCGGCAGGATTGAGGGGAAGTAATGCTTTGTTTGACTGTGTGTGTGTGCGTGTGTGTGTGTGTGTGTGTGTGTGTGTGTGTGCATGTCTCCTTGTATGTCTGTTTATTACAGGAGAATTTGTTCTGGCTGTACAGACAGACAGCATGCAGTTCCGTGCATGCGTTCTTCTGCGTGTGTGTGTGTGTGTGTGGGCAGGAAATCGTCTGTGTGTGTATGTCAAGCCCTGTGATGTTCCCAGCCCATCCTCTGATAGACATGATTCTCCAAGAAAATAAGCAGACAGCGACGCAGAGCCAATGCAAAATAATAGCTTGTGAGGACCAAAACAAAAAGTAAAATCTTTTAAATGGAAAGCTCGGAGACGACGCTTTAATAAAGAGGGCTGACCTACTGAATTCTAATTATTTCTTTAAAATACCTAATTTGAATTTTCTGCAACCTCGAGGTTGTTTTCTAATAATGTGGGGACTTACTGCAGTAGTCTTTTCAGATGTATATATCTTGGGGACAAGGCGCAAGGTGCACTTCTTCAGGCATGAACACCAAATAAGAGAAAAGGTGGGGTAGGCGTTGCAAAATTGAACAGCTGCAATAGTAAATAAGGTTTATGTGGCAAGGGGAGAGCAATCTCTCATCGGTCACCACAGTAACTGGGAATGTTGTTGATCCCTTGGGGAGGAAGAGGCCTCTCTTTCTTCACACACACACACACACACACACACCTCCGCTGCTCATAGTAGCACTGTGTCCAATTTTAATCTCAAGTGTAAAACAAAGGTTTCTTCCGTAAACATTGGGAAGCGTTGGTGCTCAATTAGATTATGATTTTATTTTTGCAATCGACGCTGTAAGGGGAATATAACACACAGGGAAAGGAGTTTCATGGGGTATAACATTTGGTTGTTGACCGGGTGACAACAAAACGAAGAGACCTTGATTCAAGTGGGCTTAAAGTAGTCAAGCTGATAGTTAAACACAGCGTTGCTGCCAGGAGAGGAGCAGTAGGGAGCCAGCAAACTATCTTCTTTTTGAGACGTTTGCCAAGGAATTGGCTTTGCACCAGGATCACAGTCCTGCTATGAATCTGAAACGGCAATTATTTTCGTTTGTTCGCTTCGGTTTGCGATGTGTTTTATCATGCTTACAGTGGTATAGTTTCAGAAAACACAGATGGAAAGAGTGAACTGTTAATATTTTGACAATGACACCTTCTTTGCTGCGATTTTGCGTCTAATAATAACTGATTGTCGTGGAAGAAACTGTGTTATCCTTTATGACGGGGGGGATGGGGAGGCAAACAAATTCAGCTAAGAGAGGGGAAACAAAGTCGTTAAAGGTTCTTCTCCTAGAGACAAATTTGACATAAAGCTATGTGAAGTTGCCTTTCATTCATTAAACATAACAGTGTTTTGGGGATCAGCATTCACTGTCAAATCAGTGCAGGGAGAGCAGAGGATACTAGCTTGTACAACTCCCTGAGGCGGAAACGAATGCTCTTCTTGTTTCCCCGTTGATCTCTCCCTGGTTGACATGTCCTGTTTTCCTCTCCGACTCGTTCAAAGGCTAACAGGCTCATTTGAGCCATTCCTACAGGGAGACATGGACGTAGTCATTTGAATAGAGTTGCTTGGACCAGACTCATGGTGGCATGACTTCCTGTGCATTCAGGCCAATTCGTGATTGCCGTGCAGGGAGCCATTGTAGATTTCTCCACTATCCTTTTTTCATCCAGGACAAATCAGCCATTCAGTGAGTGTGTGTGCTTTTGAACTTCATTTACCCTTTGAAAAGAATAGATGCCAGCGGAACGTGCCTCAATAAAATAATCCTGCTATTCTGATGTAAATGATTCAAGCTTTATTATCAAGGATGTTGGGTGGTTTTATTATTACAATTTAACAACAGGTTCAGAACTTCCTTATGCTATTTCTCCTGTCTTCTTTTTAATGGCATGAATTCTGTCAGAGAACATCTTTTGTTAAGTGCTATCATATTACCCACAGAGAAACTCTCTGTGGATAATATGTGGAATAATATTTTTACACTTTCATCTAGGGTGTAAAGTATTACTTGGTGTTGGCAGTATACCTGAATATATTATTTTAGGAAGCCTTGCACTGGCTGACCTAACAGTGCTTGAACAGCCTTTCTGCTCTTTCTATCAGTTTGTATTTCATCAAACACTATACAAGCAGGGTTATATTGAAAGCTGTGAGCATGAACTGACATCCTGCCATTCAAAATTAAATTTGATTTCTAGAGATGTATCTTTAGAAACCAAATAAACCGCACTAGCCTCAAACAAAGCCTGTCACCAGTTCTTCTGAGAAATACTGTGTCTCTCTGAAGCGTTTGACTGAGTGTTTCTTGCTCTGGAGACACGAATAACTGAAGGGACATGACAGAAAATCATGCGTCCCAAAGTTGTGTGATATTACTTATATGCAGCGCATTTGCTGCTGGACATAAAACGTTGTATTTCACCGATGCAAAAACGCTTTCCAAATCATGATGGAGGATGAGCTTGTTTACGCTGTTTTGCAAGAAACAATATTGCTGAATGATAATATTCACAGCTTATTATTGCACTTATTATTTGCATACTTCCTTTCTCCAAGGTAATATTTGCCATCAGGACTGCGTCACTTGTGTCTTACAAGGTCAGTGCTCTAGGCTACACCTGCGCTCTGCCACATGGTAACTAATTCATCACTAATGATTCCTTTGAGATTACAAGCCAATGCATTGATACATTATTTATTGTTGGTGATAAAATGGAAGGCAACCACCATTTTTGTGCATTTGGTTGAATGACGTAAAATAAGCTAGCTGTTTAGTAGCTTGCTTCTTGTGCCTCTGGCCCTGTTTTAATGAAAATTCTGGCATTCCAAATATAAGGTGAAGAAGAATTGTGGTGAAAATTGGATTGTGGTTTTTCAGTGGATGCCCACCCCCCCACCCCCCACTCACCTGAACATAACATTTTCGCTTTTCAGTGACCATCAATGTCTCGTCTGGTGGAGCTCAAGGATTCACAGTTGCCATGCTTTGGGGTAGGACAGCGCTGGTCAAAACGAGACACGAGAGGTCTAATTTTTTTTTTTTTAACTCCTCTTCTTGGAATGTCGGTATGAAATCATTCATTTTCAAAGTGCTGCTACATCAAATATCCATCACAGAGCTTCCTCGGGACGTGAAGTGATGATCCTAGGGTGGAGAGAGGTACAGAAAGCTGAGGCATTTTGAGAAAATTGAGTGCTACATTTGAATAAAAAATCAAGTACTTTCAAGGGCATCCTTTTAAGGTTTCAGTTTATTTCAGTTTTTCCTCAAACCTACAAACTTTCAAGGATTTTCAAAGGGATATTTATCTCCTCTGAAGTTGGAGAATGTAATGTGGTTCCTTGTTTGTCACATTCTCTAAGTTAATATAACAAAATACAATAGAGATGGTTTGGTGTGCCAGCATGCTTCTGCAGATATGACCTGGAGCCTTGGAGATACCTTCATTTAAACAACTGATACTATTTCAGTCAGGGTTGTTGCAGTTAACATGCCATACTAGTTTTCACTGATCCAATTCAATAGTTTTATGCACAGTGGAATACACGTCTATACAAACTCAGATTTGCCAAGCATATCAACTTATCTTATACACATTCAACAAACTCATTGGAGCGTGCCCACGCTTTCATTATGCGTCTCAAACAGATCGCTAGAGAGAAAGCAGGGTTTTAAAGTCCAAATTCAAATGCAAGTTTACATCTTTTTGTGTAAGACCTACCGAGTATGTGCAACAATACTCTGGGTCCATCCCATTAAGCCAATTCTGTTCCTCGCTTCAATCCTACAAATCTGACTGTAGGAATATTAACAAAAACACAGAAAATGAAATTATAGTTTTTAATTGCATTGACTTGATCACTGTGTTGTTGTAAAAGCAGAGTGGTTACTAGTGTTTTGATAATTGGCTCAAGTATAAAAGTAAGGAGTCATAGGAGTACCATAAAAATAATAAATCTGGGAAAGAATAAGACAATAAATATGCATATATAGACAAATAATTATTTTTCCTTTTGCTTTTCCCTTTTTGTTTTTGCCATTCCTTGGCCCGCCCAAAGTCAGTTGATTGACAGATTGGCCCTATAAGGAATAGCAAAAGGGGAAAAGCAAAAATGAAAATTATTTGTCTTTATACCATGTGAAATGTGGTATATCCACATTTCATTTTTCTTTTATTTCTCTTTATATTTACGCATGTATTGTCTTATTCTTTTTGGGATTTATTATTTTTATGGCACCCCTATGACTCCATATAAAAGGTAGATTTTACAATCCTTTACATAACCATAGCTCTTGTGCTGACATGTTGCAAAATCTATACTGCAGCCTATAGCATATTTCTTTGAAATCATATAGAAACCTCAAAGCATGGCTTGGGTTTACTGTATCATTTGGTCAGATCTGTTCATCCCAAGCTAAAACACGGTTGGTAAATCTTTAAATGCAAACACTGGCTGTTGCTGTTTCACTCAACAGAACAAATTACATTGAGAAATGTCAGCCTGACCTGCGATTCTAAAAACGGGCGCTCCAATCAGCCTTCTCATTATTAACTTTCAGTACATCAAAGTAGTTTCACAAAGTCAGAGTGGAAGGCGAAAAACAACCAAGCAGGAACTTACCATTTTCAGATTATGTTGCACTAGAAATACTGCATAACGTTTTTTAGCAGTGAAATATGATTTTTCAGTCCTGGTTTGGCCTAAAATAAGTGCTACTGTAGTTTCTTCTGGCATGACACATAACAACAAAGCCACAGTGCAAATAATGGCATACTGGCAGAAGTGGCTGACATGCAGGGTTCCACTTCAGAAACCTCACTTCGCTTGTGCCCTGAGGACATTTTTGAGTGAAACTTTGGTTTGACCTGATTTAAGTGTAAGGGGAACAGGAACAGTGCTTGGAGCCGCTCTTGAAAGTGACCTCTTCCCTGTCTGCTCATTATTTTTTATGATCCTCTCTTCTGAAATTTGTTCTTGTCCCTCTCCGCAGGGAGGTCAGGGGTCAGAGTGCAGGGTCGGACATAAAGCCATGCCCATGTAGTTAGGTGGGAATCTGTGTCTTACTAGAGATACTTAAGCAGGGCAGGTTACAGGGCTGATTATAGGACGGTGCCTCACCAATACGCCACCCTACTGACAGTAAAGCTTACACGTGACCTTTCAGAATGTCATACCCAAAACACCACCACTGTGAGGTAATGGACTGCACTGTCACAAAACCCACCCTCAAATGAAAAAGGAAACATCCTGCAAAACTGTCCTATCATGAGATGCATGCAGAAATGAAAATGAACCTGTGCTGAAAATGACCAAACAAGGCTTAATCCTGCCATGAACTGATCAATAGTCAATCTGTCAATCCATTTTAGGCTAACAAGTCCATCAATATGCTGACACTGACAATGATCCAGACACTTGACCTTTTCCATGTCTTAAATCTTGGCATGGGGGCTTGAGAGGGCTCTGACAGTAGAGTGCTTTGTGTCACTGAGAAAGATGGGATGAATCACAATTTGGATTTTATTGACAGGGTCAGAAATTAACAGAAGCACCAGGGGAAGAAATACACTTGAAAGTTCAGAAAATGCCTCTGAAATTTAAAATGAAGGGGAGGAACATGCCCCCTGATAGTAATAGATACCCGCTTTTGTTTTTCGCCACTTTCACATTATATTCATTGAGCTGTCAAATATTCACATGTGATTGTGCCGACTAGGTCGCTTGTAGTGATTTGTAGCAGCCTATAGCAACGTGATTCCTTCCAGCGTGTCCTGGACAGGATCTGTTTTTGATCAGAAAACAACCAAGCACACACATGCAGCAAATCTTTGATTTTTACTGTTGTTCTGATGGCATGGTGTCATTTAAAATGTGCATTTTGCAATGCAAAAAAAACTGAAGCTCCAACATATTGAGCAACTGTACTGCAAAATACATGGGTGAAGTAAATACAGGTAAAAGCCCTTAACTGAGTCTCCCTTCTAAATGTACACACATCACAAAGGATGGGATGGAGCTTAAGAGAAGTTAAACTTGGAGAAAGACTTTAGGATTTGCAACAACAGACATGTGATTGAGCAGAAGGGCAGGCATCACTGTATTTCATAGTTCACACAATTTACCTCTGAAAACGATCAAAAGGATGTGAACAGGGGTTAGTCAGATCAGATCAGCGTGGAAGGGAAATATAAAGCCCTCTTAAATCGACAAAAAGCCTTGAGAAGAATGATTCTCAGTGATTTACTATACTACACTTGTCAGGCAAACTGGGCCATCAAGCTCAAGACTTATATTTTTACCTGCACAGGCAAGCCGTTACTTTCTCCATAGTCAGATTTGCACCAGTGTGCTTAGATTGTTCTAGTTTTTACCACAAATTCTATTGTTTTGAGATTGTACATGGTGAAGCAATCAAGCCATGGCAGGTGTAGGTTTTCCGGTGAATCCACTGACGGAAAATTTCTCAATACAATTCAAATGACATCATACCACTATGCACTTGCATGCTAAACAAATCTGTTGAAAAAAATGTGTTCCTTGTAACAGCAAAGGAGAGATCAGAAACAACAGAGGAATAGGATGACACATGCACATGAATTTGTGTAGCTTTAATCAGGCATTGCTATGCACATTAAGGGAAACTCAGATATTTGGGGTTGAAATGACTAATACTTACCATTATGTTTTGGAATTGGTCCAGTAGATCGCCTCCGCCAGCATCCACAAATGGGCTGCAATGGCTGCAACATAATCCTTGCGGGCAAATGTGCCCGTGAGGAAAAGTAATGTCCCCTAAAAGTGCTTGTTTTTGCCGCTGACAGGCTCAGACCTTTATTCAAAGTGTCTGTCAACATTATGGAAAGGATCCCTACAGAGACAGACCGTTTGTTAAAGAGCAAGATCCTTTTTGCTTAACCAGAAACGGAAGTCTCGGTCAAGGAAATGTCTCGCTCTGAAATGTCGTGAGAGGTTGAGTTGTTGCAGAACAAACAACATTTCGTGCCTGGAAAATGAGGGAAATGTTCTTCTACCCACCAACACAGCACAATCACGGTGATGGGTTTATGAGTGCAAATTTGTCATTTTATGGTGTTAGATGCCGTGTTTTTTCCTATTTTCTTCCTTCACGACCTTGAAAGTGTCCGTGCCGCTGCGTGTCCCTGAGCATGTGTAGAATCAAAGAACTTTGAAGACCACTTATCCTTAGAGATACTTTGTACTGCATGGACAGGCAACATCTATGAGCGCTTTGTAAGTTTGTTCCCTGTTTTTCACCTGGGCAGTGTAGAATGTGTCACTAACGACACACGCTGTCCTGAATTTATTGCAATGCACTTGCAGACAAATACCTGGCTGACAGTATAACCTCCAACCAGTTAACACGGGGCCGCAAGACCAATTTCAATACATTGGTTCGGTGCAGGCAAAGACACGCACGCACATGCACCCTCACAGATGCTCTCTCTCTTTTACACACTGGAGAGCCATGAGACAAATGCAAGTAAATACCTGATATGACAGATCCAATCCTACTTGTGTAACATAAACAGGGATGGATAGGTGCAGGCCCAAACAAAATATTAATAAAGAGTTGTGGTTCTGAGATGTGACGAGAGCTCCAGCATTACACTCATTCATCTTTCGCTTTGCTTTTCCTCCAGGCCATAATATTTCTCATCAATCAGCAAGTTAGGTGTCAAGTGAGAACAATTCAGCACAAAGTGAATGTCAAGCTCTCTTCACTGCCCATTTTCCAATCTGGCAAATGAATGGCTCTCTGATGCTGATGAATATGTATTGATAGTGTGAAGATGGTATGCAACAGGGGCCAGGCAACCTCACATGCTAATGTGCAGGAGACATCTTCCCTCCGTAGACGAACAAATGAAAATCTTGTCCTCTGCAATGCGGGAATTTACGTGCAAAACCGCTGGTTTAAAGTTTGGACATGCTAGCAATGTTCCACATGCTTTTCACTGACGGTCTGCCACATTCTGTCCTGCTCTTTTTTATTTGTTTTATCTCACATTTTCCACCACCTTTAGGTAGCTCTTAATTGCTGTTCTTCAGTATATCCATATATGAATGCAAAGCAACACAAGTGTGCAGTTTCCGTGCTCATTAGCAACGCTGCCCTCAAACATATACACACTGTGTTACTTCAGGGATTAGACCATTGTTTAACTTTTAAATCGACAAAGCCGAGCTTGTTTACGTCCCTGCTTGATCGTCACTTTTTAATTATGTTTTAATGTTAACAATTAGTACTGAAGTGGAGTCAGCAACACTTGATTGGAATCCTTCATACACTAGGCTGTATAAATAGGTTTTACTGTTAAGTTTTAATGTTCATCTATTTGAGAAACAGACCGATTTAAATAGTAAAAAAAACAAAAACAGATGGATTGTGTGTGTGGGGGGGTTATTAATCGCATGTGTTTTGTATTCATTTGTAATCCTCTAGATTTAATTTCTTGTGCACAAATACGGGAAAGAGTGATAAATTAAGCCTCTCTAAAGATGAAAAAATAATAACACTAAGTAGGCTTTGAACTACAAGATAACTAACACGCTCTGTGAATGACACATAGTCATGACTTATGGACTACCGTCAGCACTTTGCAGAGTGTATGAATTATTGTGCTGACAAACATCAATACTTTATTACCTGGGAAATAATTTGCTATCCATTTTTATGGTGCTTATGCTGACTGATTAAGCTAAAAGCTGCTGTCAGTGGACAACAGACCCTAACATCTTCAGATGAAGCCTCTCGTCATATATCTTTGCTTTGATACGTAGCTGCTCCTGTTCGAATCCTGCTCGAGTCTCCTATTCAAAATCATGTCTTGTTGTATTCACTGCTGATCCAGTGCTTATGTGGAAATCAACAATATACTGTGTATCTTAAAGCAAAGTGTAAACGGGAATCTCACGATCGCCTTAGCCTTGAATGTTTCATGCACACCTAGCAGTATTTACAATCATTCTTGAATTCTATTTGAGCGATCATTTCTTGGCTGTCAGCAGCACTCCACTCTGGTTTCACTCATCGCTCAGAAACGCATACATTGGAATAGGAGGAGAGGATTGGTCATTTGATGCTGTCACTTCCTTTTTACACTGTCCGCTCACTTCTCACCACGTCACTCTGCCAAATAGCAAAGTAAGTGTCACCAGCGAAGTTTGCTCCTCTAACCTAGCCCCACACCCACCGGTCCGCCCACCAATCCATCTCATCCATCCATCCATTCAGCCATATGTCATACGCAAAAAAAAAGAAGAGAGAAGCATCTGACAATGACATGTCGACCATCTGTTACTCTGTTAAAATGGAAAATTCATTGTGTGTGACGATGGAGGTAGCTGTTAAAGTGGAGGTTATGTGGTCCTGTATTATCTCATTCTGTCCAAATCATTGTACAACATAAAATAAGAAAATAGACGGCATAGGATGGAGATAAAGTATCTATCTATCTATCTATCTATCTATCTATCTATTAGCTTTATTGTTAATTAGGTTGCTTGTACTATGTGTC